>JASANB010004131.1:0-146521 GCA_030248155.1 Sabatieria punctata
GTACTGTTGTTTAATACCGGATTTTTCAAATGCGTATGCGTATGCGTATGCGTATACGCATTCAAATTACAAATGCGTATGAGTTTGCTTGCGTATACGCATTGCAAAAACCAATGCGTATTTTGCGTAATGCGTATGCGTAATGCATAATCTCAGAAACAATCAGAAATTTTTCTGAACAGCTTGTTTGTCTCCACAGTGTGTTGTTTAGGTATCCAATAATCAAATTGCTGCCTTGAAATGAATTGCAACGCAATTTTTTGAGCAAATTTTGGAGATTTTTTACAATTTCAGAAATAAAAATTGCCAAAATTGCCTGAAAAACAGCAGTTTTAGCTGCATTTGAGCCCAAATTTCAAAGGAAATCCGAAGGTGCTGGGTTCGGTTCCCAGTTACGCCCTTGCACATGCCTAACGTTTCACATTCTTTCTATTTAGCGATTTTTAACGATTTTAGCCGAAATATTGCGATTTTTAAGCTTTTTTAGTGCTCAGCCCCTCCCTAGAAACCCCTCCGACCAGCGCCAGACCCCCCCCCCCCCCCAGCCCCCTCCCCCTCCCTATTCGGCGGATGACCTGTTACATGTATGCTATGTACTGTACGTATGTTTTCTTTCAACAGACTCAAAATTCACGGTTTTGTCGCACATTTCCTTTCCTGTTAAAACTTAGCCTGTTTTTAAATATTAGCAAGCCCAGCTTAGTTAAAGCTTTAAATGCCTCAGAATATTTCTGGTGCCCTCACATCACAATAAAAAGTATGAAGAATGACCAATTGGTAACAATCTGAACTAAATATTTGCAAGACATTCGAAAATGTATGTAGCTATTTTTCAGACCCAATACGCATTACGCAAAAATATGCAAACATTTGGCAGAATGCGTAATAATATTGCGTAATGAAACTCAAATGCGTATGCGTATGCGTATGCGTATACGCATTCTGAAATGCAATGCGTACTTTGCGTAATGATATGCGTAATGCGTATACGCATGCAACAGTACTCCAATGCGTCTTTTGCTTCCTTTGAGTGGGCGCTGAGGAGGAGAGGCGTGGAGAGTATCCTTATCCAATGGATACAGGCCATGCTTAAACTCCGTACTGTGACCGCTCATATGGGGCAATGTAGTAGATCCATCAATACGCGAAGGGGGTGTCCACAAGGAGGGGTTTTATCTCCCCTACTTTGGATACTCCTTGTAGATAGCCTACTGGTGCGTTTAAACGATTCGTCGTTCAACGCCCTAGGCTATGCGGATGATGGGGTAGTTCTCATAGAAGGACAATTCCTAGACACTGTGTGTGACCTCATGCAGAGGGCGCTTACAGTTGTCCAAGGATGGTGTAAAGAAGAAGGTCTGGCAGTACAGCCGGACAAGTTAGAGCTGATCCTATTCACAAGGAGACGGCGGCTAACTGGGCTTAAACTCCCTAAGATCTATGGGAAACGGCTTCAGTTAGTCAAAAGAGTTAAATATTTGGGGGTCGTTTTGGACTCCCGTTTAGACTGGGCAGCCCATCTTGAGACCAAATGCTCTAAAGCTAAGGCGGCTTTCTGCAAGGCCAAAAGAGCAATTGGGAACAACTGGGGATTGTCACCTAAGATGGTCAGGTGGCTGTATCTGGCAGTCATTAGACCTATGATAGCGTTTGCTGCTGTAGTGTGGTGGAAACGGACGAACCTGGAATGCGCCAAAACACAGCTAGGCCGTATACAACGACTGGCATGTTTATGCGTAACAGGGGCTCTAAAAACAACACCTACAGCAGCAATGGAAGTTCTGTTGTGTCTTCCACCGCTACACACCTGGATTCAAGTTGAAGCGATGGCGACCTGCTACAGACTTAAAAGTACTAATCAGTGGCACAGGGTAGGTCGTGGTCACTGTAGTGTTTGGGCACAATTGTGCGATTTATCGCCATTGTACCAATTCCCAAGTGACCAACAACTACCCAATTATGTGTTTGATAAGAAATACCAAGTCGACTTCCCGAGTAGGGAGGTCTGGCAAGGTAATGTTCCTAATGCAACCGATACTCTCTACTGTTATACGGATGGTTCCAGGTTAACAGGTTTGGAGAATTCGGGAGCAGGAGTATTTATACAGAGACTAGGGGTAGAGGATTCCTTTCCCCTGGGAAAATACGCAACGGTTTTCCAGGCGGAGGTCTATGCCATTTTGAACTGCGCCAGGGATCCCGGATTAGTTAACTGTCTTGAGCAGAAGATCTGTATTTGTTCAGATAGTCAAGCAGCTTTAAAAGCTTTAGTATCTCCACGCATCAGCTCTAAGCTGGTTGCAGAGTGTGTCAGGGAACTACAACGACTGGCGCTTCGGAAGAAGCTACAGCTGGTGTGGGTACCTGGACACTCGAATGTGGAGGGAAATGAGGAAGCTGACCGACTAGCCCGGGCGGCTTCAGAGTTGCCACTTATAGGGCCGGAACCGGCCCTTGGCATCTCTGTTAAGAAAGTACGTACTGAATTAAGAAGTTGGGCTAGGAACCAGTTGCAGTTTGACTGGGATCTAAGAACCGACTGTAGGCAGTCTAAGCAGTTTGTTCTGGGACCTAGATCGGTAGCAACCAGAGAACTACTTAGTTTTAGTAGAAGGGAACTAAAGCTGGTGGTTGGTTGGTTAACCGGACACAGTAGTAACCTTAATAAGCATCTTAGCATTATGGGCCTGGTGGATGATCCAACATGCTCCTTCTGCTCAGAAGAAGAGGAAACGCCTGAACATTTGGTCACACAATGTGACGCATTGGCTGGGCGTAGGTATAGGATCCTGGGGCGAAGGTATCTGACCACCCAGGAGCTGAGTGAATTATCTGTTAGGGACCTCCTGAGGCTGATTAAAGCCTCGGGTAGGTGGTAAGTTCGACTTGGTCGATTTCATTTATACGGGGCATCGAAATGGACCCTTGGGTCTGATCGTAGGGTCGTATGGTCGACCCCCCGTCACATCGAATCGAATCGAATCGAGCTTCACAAAAATTGAACCAAGGTAGCTAGAAAAAAGTGCGTTACACTCAATTATAGATCTCGCCGAGCTGCGTCGAATAAAGGGTTGGCGAGCCTTCTACGGTTAGAAATGAGGAAATAGCAAGATCTGAAACTTTACCTACTTTTCAACCCGCTGCCCACCTTCAGAAAAATTCAAATTTTGGGCGATCAGTTGAAGGTAGGGCGGCGCTGAGCACATTGTTAGCAAGCCACGTTAATTCTACATCGAACGGTGGCAAAACTGTTTTAATCGGTTCAAGCATTCACATGCTATAAGGCGGCAACTTTGTTGGCGCCCATCATATTTTGAGATTTGGTCGAGTTGGACCCCCCCTGATCTGACCTAACAACTTACTCTGAAAATCCGTTTTATTATTACTGTACACACATATTTGTGGATTGTGTAGTAGATATCTGCGCACCCAACACTGATAGAAAGGGTAAAAAAGCTGGAACCCAGTTTGGAGTGGAACTTAAGCAAGGCCAAGACCATGTAAACGGGCACAGTGACCAAACTGTAAACGAAAAAAGCTGGTCCAGAACGTTGAAAATATCCATTAGTTGGTTCGCAACGAACCGCTTGGCTGTTCACTCTCTAAAAGCTTCTGACACGGAAAGCTGAGGAGAAAGTAATTAGGTTCTTTTGTTTGAGCACTTCTAGGATTCTTGTGTACTTCGTTCTGTGCTGCTTTTGCAGTCACCCTCGTAAAATCGAAAAGTTCAGAGGAAAGTCCAAAGGAACAGAATAATGACCTGGTCAGCTGAGTCATCTATGTGATTTCTATGAATGGTCAGGAACCTGAGCCAATAACACTCAACGTAAGTTTGTCTTTTGCAGTTCAATTCACCTCGTCACAACTACAAGTTTTACAAATAGACTACAGTCTGTTCAAAAATAAAGCGACCTATCGGTTTTTTGCGAATAACTTTTTGGGAGGCCTCAGAGCGACTTGAGCCTCATACATAACTAAAGTTGTAGACAAGGTCGAGCCGCGGTCTGCGGTTAATGCTAATCTGAGCTACGTTTACTCTGAACACTAATTTGCGCAACGTCAAAAATTTCGTAGTAGCGTTGAAAATGAGATGACTGCAGAATTCGATTCTAGAGTCCTTGGCTCAGCAGCAAAGACTTCATCAAGGCTTTGCGGAAATGAAGGCACAAATCGGAAGTGGAAGAGTAAAGGATCTGGCCAAGCTGTATCCACACAGTTCACTTATGGCTACAAAGCGGTTTGATGTCTTAGTTAAATGATTTCGCAGAAAATATTATAAACGATTCAAGCTTAGCAAAATACAATCCCATCAGAAAGACCACAAGGTCGAATTGAAAGATTTGTATGTTTCAGGACAAATGCCAGATGTGTGGCAAAGCAAAGATAGCTTAAAAAGTTCTGAGGAGGATTCAGATGACTCAAAAGCAGTCCATGCGCAGCCTCACGATGAAGATGACACCAACTGTGGGCCACACACTGTGTTCCTGCAAAAGAAGGGAGCCTTTTTCGTTCCCATCACTCGAGATGAACAGTAAGACTGATATGATTGGTGTGATCAACTAAAATTTACATACTTCAGGTTGTGCGGCTCAGCTGTGGGTCAGGTGAACAAGGAGTCACTGCCAACTTTGGCCAAGATCTATCAGATGGTTCAAGAAACAAGAGTGAAACGTGATTGGATGGGAGGCCCACTGACTATTGATGATATTCTGATGAAATAGCTGCAAATTTGTAGTGATAAAGAAGAGTAAAGTTATAGGTGTGCTCTAATATGGAATGTTTGTTAAGAACATCTTCATAATGCAAAGAAGAATACTGCAGCACAAACGAACAAGAGAACATAAAGCCGGCAGGAAAGCATGTCTTAGTTACTATTGAATTTAAAAACAAACAAACAAACAAACAAACAAACAAACAAACAGAGCACCTCAACCCAGCATCGAATCGAGAGCACAATGAGTGCAGAATGAGAAGCTCATCGAGAACACTGCAGAGCAGGCTGATTATGTACAGGGTGTGCCAAAAAAAAAAACAACCCAGCAGATTTTTCGCTGTAGCAACCGCAAATCTCAATCGATTTGAATGAATCCTTTTTTAAATGAAAGATAAATAAATTCTTGAAAGATTGATGCAACGTTTATTAATGTACTCTGCTAAGTTCCTGAGATATTCACTCTCAAAATCAAAACTGTGATTTTGGCAGTGAACAAGAGGGAATTTTTCTTTTTCCGCTGGACTTCGTAAAAAAACGGATTCCTGCTACTGTTGAGGGCTATTGGAGGCTTTGCTGCTGACACAGAAAACTCGGTTTACTTCAACAATAAAGTGTCATTAGCCCCCAGCAGTAGGAAACTGCTTTATTATGAAGTGCAAGTTGCACTGTGCAACGGAATCGCTCTTGTTCTTTGCCAAAATCTGTTTCGAGTTTGAGGGCAAATATCTCAAGAACTAAGCAGTGAATCTCAATAGAAAATGCACCAATCTTTGAAGAATTTATCAATCTTTCATTCAAAAAAGGATTCATTCAAATTGGTTAAGATTCATGGTTGCAAAAGTAAAAAATCTGCTGGGTTGTGTTTATCACTCTTGTTCACTGCCAAAATCTCTGTTTTGACTTTGAGGGCAAATATCTCAGGAACTAAGCAGGCTATCTTAATAAGCGACTCATCGGTCTTTTAAGAATTTGTTCATCTTTCATTTAATTGTCATTGCCAACCATATCCATAACCATCATATCTTAATAAAAGCTGCACCAGTCGTTCAAGAATTTATTTATCTTTTATTTTAAAAAAGATTCATTCAAATCGGTTGCGATTTGCGGTTGCTACGGCAAAAAATCTGCTGGGTTGTTTTTTTTGGCACACCCTGCATATACGGCCATAGACCATTCTAGAAATTTCTGGTCAGAGTGGGAGAGGGACTGACCTTTTCCAGAACATTCTGTACTTAGATAAAAGTCACGCATACACAGACTATTAGCACATCGCTACCTATTGTCTAACAGCAATACTGTATGTAGTTAACAGAGTGTAACTACAACAGAAAGTTTCACCAATCTCTGAACAATTTATTTATCTTTCATTTAAAACAAGATTCAGAGAAGTCGTTAGAGATTTGCCGCAAAAAATCTCTGGGGGGATTGTTTTTTTGTTGGACCCTGTAGTTTGTAGTTAGTTGTAATTTGCAGTCTCATTTTGCCAAGTCAAAAGTCAGGTAGGTAGTGGTACTAGTCTTCTAGTTATAAACTATGTAGGTTTAGGCATGACAATAGAGGAGTGAAAGCAAACATCCAAGCGCTTTTCTGAAACTGATGCCTATTTTCCTTTCAATCGAGCAAACTTGAAGAAACACTCCCTCGCTTGACTACTGAACACCAGAAGCAACCACGGATTAGACAACACAAACAAATCAGTGGCATAGCGCCACCCCGTACTAACGAATTTCGGAGTGAAGTCGAAAACAATAGACAACCAGAAGCAACACAAACATAAATACATGCTTGTAACAATGAAAGCCATGAGAGCCAAGCGTAGCTCCAGGTTTTTGCTAGAGTTCTGAGGTGACTGCCTTGGATTGGCTGGTTCTACGGCAGTTCGCTTATGCTTCCACAGCCCCAGAAAGGCCTTGACGTAGAAGAATATGATGGCCGGGGCGTAGACTCCACATTCTAACAACACGCAACAGGACCAGTAAAATTTCTCCACCTATAATATTGCTGGACAAACCAACATAAGAAGGGACTATGTTACTTTTTCATCATCAAACTGTGGTTCTGCAAAATCAGCCGTATAGTGACACTTGTTGCCAGGCAAAACCATGAAAGGAATGAAGAGTAATCCCAGCATCCACTGAATTGCGATTCTCTTTTGAACGGACTCTTTATTCCAAATCTATGTAAACTAATATGTACTACAGTGCACAACGTTAGCTGAACTTCAATAGTCACCGATTTAAAAGCAGTTGGCTTGGTCAAGGCTGTACATCTGTTCATTGCAATCAACACCACTCCAGGGATGGCGACATAGTAGCTAGCCCAGATGCCCGTTTTAGCAAACAACGCAAATTCACTGCTGTTTAAAAAGTAATCCTGGAAAGATGGATCAGTGGTTTATCATCTGATCTATCCGATCCGATCTATGGGGGCCTTACGGCCTTCGATCAGACTTGTGGTCCATTTCGCCACCCCCGTGATCGTCATTTCGGACGCTGCCCTTCTTTCACTGCCAGCCACTCCTAGCCATGCTGTTGGGCGGCTGAGTCTCGTTAGTTCCGAACTTAATCCGTCCTTTGTTTAGTGGAGAGTATCGTTGTCAAGTAAATTAGTTTAGTAATTTACTTACTTTTTAATTTACTTGCACCTCCACAAAATAATTTACTTACTTTTTAATTTACTTTGACCGATTTACCAACAATTTAATTTAATTTTAATTTACTTTCAACTTCTAATTAAATTCTAATTTACTTTTCTATGCAAAAAATTTCCGAAAATACCACAAAATCACCAAATAATCTGAGCATGGATTTCTAGTAACCTGATGGCACTATGAATCTAACTCCATCCTTTTGTTAAGCTTCATGTTTTTTGTAAAATCAATTGTTCAGAAATGCATTATAATTATTTTTCGTAGGAGCAAAGCAACAGATGTAGAGCTTTGGCTAACACTCTAACTTTGACACTAAGACCTAGACACTTTGACGCTAACACTAAGACCGGGATTTGATTAAACAAAGGGGTTTTCATGCATCAGTGCATACATGTATCTGGGGGTCTGCCCCCACCCGACTTAGGCCAGACCCCCCGGATGGGGACCCCCGAGACGATTTTCCCGATCCATCTCCAATTTTTCTGGCAAGTAATTTGTTGAGCAAATTTTTGCGATTTTTTACAATTTCAGACACAGAAATAGCCAAAAATACCTGCAAAACAGCACTTTTTAGCTGTATTTCAGCCAAAATTAGCGATTTTTGAGGATTTTTAGCCGAAAAATTACGATTTTTTTTCGATTTTTGAGGGTTTGTTAGTGCCAATCCCTCCCAAAATTTGGGCTTAGATCCCACGGCCGGCACCAGACCCCAACCCCCTCCCCTTCGGCAGATGACCTGTCATGTATGTGATGGTTGCACGAAAACTGTAGCTTCATATTCTATACATAGTATAGGATTCTAATTAGGATTTCAGAGCAAATTGTGTTGAATGATCTGCTGCATTGCAGCTGGGTTTCCATTCTCAACAGTGAGAGAATATGTACATTCTGTCTCTGTGGTTAAATAGACAGACAGAAAAGGCACAGAATCACACAAAAGTTACATGCGAGAGCCAAGACTACCACAGATCGAACAGTCAATGAAGCAAATTACAAGTAAATTAGAAGTAAATTGAAAGTAAATTTTTCACGCTTTTCGATCTAATTTAATTTACTTTTTACTTGCTTCGCCATTTTCGTCAGAGATTTAATTTTATTTTAATTTACTTGCCACTTAATTTACTCTTCGGAAGTAAATTATTTTCGAATTTAATTTAATTTTAATTTTAATTTACTTGACAACGGTAGTGGAGAGAGACGCAATGGCCTAAGGCAAAGAGGGCGACCCAGTTTAGGTCAGGGGGCGGTTCCTCGGCAACTCCCGTATTTAGATGCCACTCCTCCCTCATAAATTATTACGTTGACAGTTACTTTGGCGGTTAGCTTTGGCAGCACAATGAAACAATGCAATAATGACAGGTGAGTGGATGTATTTGTGGTACAAATATCAATGCACAAATACACACTCTGTCAGTCTCTGTCAGCCTCTTCTCTGTTACGTATGCCGTGGCTAATGTGCGCCTTATTCAGTCTAAGCTGTCTAAGCATAAGGTGGCAGAGTTTTCTTGTACGGAGCCTCAGTTCACTGGTATGTCCCGCCAATACAGTACATTTTTAAAAGGAAACAGCAACGTCCATGTACTACAAGTGTGCCCGATGTTGGGAAATTCGAAAAGACCAAACTCAGGAACGTGGATCTGTGAGCATGGTCAAAATTCAGTCCTTATGGAAACGTCTGCCCGGCTGGTTGACGGTGATCCTACTGTCGGGCACCACCTCAACTGCCTTCCAAAACCAAATGCTACTATGATTGTGTCTGAACACAAACGAAAAATGCGGGCTGAGGTATTTTCCAATTGCAGTATTTTAAGATTATAAACAATGATTGGCGAGAATGAATATTCGCGCTATTCCTGATCCTTCCCAGTTGCCCAGTTGTATGTGCTGTGTGTTATCTATATTTGACCGTAAAGTTTGACTCAGGGCTTTTGTTGAACATTTAACGCCAGAATGAACTGTTAGCTCCGCCCATCCGGCTACCTCCGCCCACAGACCTAAACTGGGTCGCGCTCTTTGCCTAAGGCCATTGCGCGTCTCTAGACTGAACAAAGGATGGATTAAGTTGGGAACTAACGAGACGCGGCCTGTTGGGCGCCTGGCCTGTTGACGTCATGATGCTGTCAACTTCCGATGACCACCGGAGGTCCCATAGGTGCACAGTGGCTCCCAGCATAGTTGGTTGCTCAGGCAGTTTCTGACATCATAGATCTTCTCTTCTAACGCGGCATGCTTTGTGGAGCGGCTACAGTGCAAGCGCAGATCCAGTCGGTTCCTATTTACCTACTCATCTTCACCAGCTTTCTGTGACCTGGCTGGAGCATTGTGCGAACGACCAACTCATTGCGGCAAGAAACTTGCCGCGCTAAGAGAATGAGCGCACGAGCACGCGCACAGTGGCTATATGGTCTAAGCCACTACACCATGCCGGCGTCATCTGACCTAACAACTTACTGTGGAAATCCATTTTACTATCACTGTACACACATATTTGTGAATTGTGTAGTAGATATCTGCACAGCCAACACTGATAGAAAGGGTAAAAAAGCTGGAACCCAGTTTGGAGTGGAACTTAAGCAAGGCCAAGACCATAGTTATGTAAATGGGCACAGTGACCAAACTGTAAACGAAAAAAAGCTGGTCCAGAACGTTGAAAACATCGTATGTTCTGTTGACCGGCAGCTTATCCATTAGTTGGTTAGCAGCGAACCGCTTGGTTGTTCACTCTCTGAAAGCTGCTGACACGGAAAGCTGAGGAAAAAGTAATTAGGCTGTTTTGTTTGTGCACTGAGCTTTTCTACCTAGGCACATGCTACGTAAGTCAATAAGTGCAACTGATCATTAAGATAGCAAGTTGATCAGAAAGCCTGTACCAAGGGAATCTATCCAAAGACTCGTATAAAACCGTTTACGGTTTTGGACGCGAATTAATTGAGTAGATATGGTAGCATGGAATTTACGGTCCGGCCGGGATGCAAATAAAGGCTAATTGACGCGAGACAATGCTGCCCAGTGAATCATACACGACCACTTGCCCCTTGGTAAGACAGCTGATCTGTTTTACTAAAGCCAAACTATAGGTCTAAAGCTAAGCTAGAGCATGATCTAATGCTTAAATTAAATGCGGATTCTGAACTTAAGCCTAAAACTAAGTACAAGCGTAAATCTAAATCGGTAATCGCGTTGTGGGGCGTACTGACATGCAGCTTTTGCTAGGGCCGTAAATTTGTGTAATTTACGGATGCGTCTCATGGCAGTCACTTGATTTTGAGGAAAACTTCCGATAATTACCGGGCTTCCAATATATTCCTGTGGTATGGAGAACCGTTGACATAGCAGGATGCAAAATAGACTTTATCAACTGATCCACACAACTTATTTCATAGAAATATCGGTAATGGAGGTGCCTGTACTTTGACGTTTCTTGCGTCGTGTTGACACATTATTGCAGACCCATCGATTGATGGAATAAACTACTTCCATGTCATTCTTGCCAATGATACCGATGTCCACAAATCTGCTCAGGTCATGCATTCTAAACAACTCTCAAAGTTTCAATTTTCGAAGTCATAAAAACTTCACCCTTCAGTGTGTGGTCCTCTGATAAAGTATGCATTTCCATCAACAATTGATAAAGCACCTTTCCCTCCATTTAACATTTCCGGTGGCACAACATTACTCTCTCCAGGGAACATAGCGCCATGGATAGGGTCGGGTCCTTGCTTGCCCATCTCCCCTGCTTTCTTAGCGTCAGCTACAGTTCCGTTACAGCTGCTGAACTGTGGAAAGACTTCTTGGGTTCCCAGACCCTATTTGGCAAGTAAAAACTGAGAGATTAACGTGAAAATCTAAATACCACAAAACCAGTGGTGTGACTGTTATATTTTCCACTTTCAGTCCTGGGCGGCTCATCGCCTACGGCTTGCTCCATAAAGTCTTGGGCTGCTTGGGGAGCTCCAGTTTTGAGCATCTAAAAGGTGCTTTTATACATAAGAGCACAGAAATGAAACAAGAGGAGAGGAGAGGAGAGGAGAGGAGAGGAGAGGAGAGGAGAGGAGAGGAGAGGAGAGGAGAGGAGAGGAGAGGAGAGGAGACGAGAGACGAGAGACGAGAGACGAGAGACGAGAGACGAGAGACGAGAGACGAGAGACGAGAGACGAGAGACGAGAGACGAGAGACGAGAGACGAGAGGAGAGGAGACGAGAGGAGAGGAGACGAGAGACGAGAGGAGAGGAGACGAGAGGAGAGGGAGAGGAGAGGAGAGGAGAGGAGAGGAGAGGAGAGGAGAGGAGAGGAGAGGAGAGGAGAGGAGAGGAGAGGAGAGGAGAGGAGAGGAGAGGAGAGGAGAGGAGAGGAGAGGAGAGGAGAGGAGAGGAGAGGAGAGGAGAGGAGAGGAGAGGAGAGGAGAGGAGAGGAGAGGAGAGGAGAGGAGAGGAGAGGAGAGGAGAGGAGAGGAGAGGAGAGGAGAGGAGAGGAGTGGAGAGGAGAGGAGAGGAGAGGAGAGGAGAGGAGAGGAGAGGAGAGGAGAGGAGAGGAGAGGAGAGGAGAGGAGAGGAGAGGAGAGGAGAGGAGAGGAGAGGAGAGGAGAGGAGAGGAGAGGAGAGGAGAGGAGAGGAGAGGAGAGGAGAGGAGAGGAGAGGAGAGAAGAGGAGAGGAGAGGAGAGGAGAGGAGAGGAGAGGACTTGTTACTTCTTCGAGTGACTTACTGTAACAGTGAAAGTTCCAATTTCAGTTCCCGAACTAGCTTCGGCTACAGTGAACGAAATCTTCTTGCCGTCCTCAACTGTCTTGCCGTTTTTGTTTGGTTTATGACCACATGCCCTTCCCGGACAAGGTTGATTGCCGTTCTGGGATTCAGGTCTAGGCATCCCTGGACCTTTGCCTGGTTTACCACCTGAGGGTCTACGATGCCCACGACCATGACCACGATGTCGACCATGACCGCGACCTTGACCGCGACCTCGAGGACGACCATCAATTGATGTCAGAATGCAAGCTATGCACACCAAGAGAATAATTCTAAACTATTAGTAGACAAATCCACATGTCACTGAAAGACAGTTCTGGGGCACCAAACCATTCATCCTTCTTCCTCTTCACTGGATTACCTGTACCATATACAGGGTGTGTCAAAAAAAAACAACCCAGCAGATTTTTTGCTGTAGCAACCGCAAATCTCAACCGATTTGAATGAATCCTGCTTTAAATGAAAGATAAATAAATTCTTGAACGACTGGTATAGCTTTTATTAAGATGCGTTGCTTAGTTCCTGAGATAATTGCTTTCAAAATCAAAACAGAGATTTTGGCAGTGCACAACAGAGATTAAAACAACCCAGCAGATTTTTTACTGTAGCAGCCGCAAATCTCAACCGATTTCAGTGAATCCTATTTTATATGAAAGATAAATTAATTCTTGAAAGTTTGGTGAAGCTTTTATTAAGATATGTTGCTTGGTTCCTGAGATATTTGCATTCAAAGTCAAAACAGATTTTGGCTATGAACAAGAGCGATTTTTATTATTCTGTTGCACTTCATAATAAAACCGATTCCTACTGCTCAGGGCTAACGTAACGAGGTTTTTCTGGTGCCACACATGCTTGGTTACTTCATTTGTAAAAGTCTTGTTGCCCCTCAGCAGTAGGAATCCGTTTTGTTGTGAAGTGCAACGGAATCGCTCTTGTTCACTGCCAAAATCTCTGTTTTGAGTTTGAAGGAAAATATCTCAGGAACTAAGCATCGTATCTTAAGAGGGCCTTCACCAGTCTTTCAAGAATTTATTTATCTTTCATTTAAAGCAGGATTCATTCAAATCGGTTGAGATTTGCGGTTGCTAGAGCAAAAACTCTGCTGGGTTGTTTTTTTTTGAGACACCCTGTACTACTGGTTATTGTACCCCCTATTTATCCCTTTGTAAATGACCAACGCCGTATGGCGTAGTTGGCCAAGCTATCGGGAAGCAAAAAAAGAAAATGAACATGTCGGAAGGTTGTTTCAAACCTATCGGAAAGTTGTTTTAGACCTATCGGAAAGCTATTTCAGACCCCCTCGGAAACGCGTTAGGCCAGACCCCCCTCCGGATGTGGACCCTCCCCCCCCCCCCCCCGAGACGATTTCGCCGACCCCCCCCCCCTCCGATTTTCTGGCAAGTAAATTTTTGAGCAAATTTTTGCAATTTTTTAGAATTTCAGACACAAAAATTGCCAAAATCGCCTGCAAAACACCACTTTCTAGCTGTATTTCAGCACAAATTAGCGATTTTTGGCGATTTTTAGCCCAAAAATTGCGATTTTTTCGATTTTTGAACGTTTTTTAGTGCCCTACTTCCCTCCCAAAATCTTGGCTCAGACCCCCCCCCCCCCCCCGGCCGGCGCCAGACCCCCCAACCCCCCTCCCTCCATCGGCGGATGACCTGTTACATGTATGACCGAACCTATCGGAAAGCTGGACCGTGAACCTATCGGAAAGCCAGAAACTTTCCGATACATTCAAACCCCGGTCATTTGCAAAAGGTTATAGTACCCCAGGTACTATAAACGGCGCTTGCCATTTGTATTTTATCTTATTGTCAAGTGAGCAGTAAGGGACCGTCGATAAATTCAAGAGGCTTGGGCCTCTAGGCCGAGCGCCTCTAACAGAGGCCCTCGGGACTCTAGCGCCAGAGGATCGGGAACCCTTACTTGGTTACGCAAACTTGTCAGGCGCAGCTGTTGTTGCTATCCAATATTTACGGGCACATGTTGCACCTGTCTGTGACCAGGCCTGGGCGTCCAGGCAAGCTGACCCGCTACATTTGACCCGGCCGGCCGGCTGAGCGCACCAAACAGGCTTTGTTATTACTGACGCTTGCCGGTCCGCTTCGTTTTCGTTCACGTCTACGCCTCCTCCCTGTGCTAGTCTAGTGTGATGTCGTTTGTCTCCGGCGTTTTTATCGAAGAAAGCGCTCCGGACGTTTTTCCGGCTAGCAAGGTGTATGGCGAACTTAAAGAAAATACTCATGTTTGGGCGAAGTGGGGACGATCGGGCCAGGAAGAATACTACCCCTTTCATCTTTTTAAAGTCTTTGGTAAGTGCAAATTTGCTGTAGCAAAGGGTAGAGTGCTAATTTGAAGTTGTTTGTGTGTACCTACATTTGTTGTATTTGAGTAGTAGTAGTAGTTATGCGTATAAACGGAAATGGGAAACTATTTACAAAACGCAATTTCAGACAACAAACGGGCAGCGAGTTCGAGTTGTGTTGGCTTGCAGTATGAGATTGTGCACATCTCGAGCAACCGACTGCACTGCTGTGAACTGGCCAAACTACCGGAAGACCTCCCTGTTCCTGTAAACAAGCCCGAAATTGAAGGCCAGACCGTAACCTCAGACGAGCCAGGTCGCAAGAAACGAAGACTGACGAACAGTGGATCAGGAGGCACCTGTAATTCATCTACTGGCATTCAAAACAGTGCTAAGGTACAGGTTCAATTATCAGAGATTGGTTCGGTATTTATTGAAATGTCTCTGGACGCTAGCGGTCCGGCCCAACTGCTGGGCGCGAACTACTGTTGCTATGGCTATTTGATTCTGAATTGGGTATGGGTAGGTATTTTTTAAAATACCCATACCCGGGTACCTGACACCGCAAACGTTTTTCAGTAAGATGTTTTCATTGTGTTTTATGCGTAAAATTTTAAAAAAGCCAAAATGCTTAATTATACAATTCTTGAAACAAATTAGATGGATAACGGGTATACCCAATTTCGGGTAATTTTGCTCAAAAATACCCAGTTTCGGGTATGGGTATGGGTATATCCGATCAACAGTAGCGCGAACTGCAGACTTTTTAATTGATCGGCAACAAGTTTAAATTCGCTGCCGGGCTGGCCGACCAGCTATTTATTGATCAGCGCAAGCATATCCAAAGAAAAGCGGCAATTCATTAGATGTACGTTATTTTTAGGGGATCTCAAAACGTGTGATTAGAAGGGTCAGACAACCAGCGAAATCTGTCTCACAACGCACTGCATCGCTTTTAAAAAAGCGATATGCCCGGGTTCAACCTGCAAACGACAAGGCGCCGCTCTCAGACACGGCAGAGTTCCAGGCGTTTGTCATAAAGGCGATCAGTGACTTGCAGGTAGGCTACATTCCTGTTTTTTTAAATTTAAACTTATTTAAATGTTTAGTTTTTAACTGGTTGCTAGCGAAATTGTATGTGAATTTTCCGAATTTGCCAACTATAACTTGTAGTAGTATTTTAGGCGATTTGCGTTGACACTCAAGCCGTTGCCACCGAGTGCAGAGATAAGTTGGAGGAGTATGCGCCGCTTTCTAGTTACCTGGGCCAGCGAAAGACAGTCCTTGAGACGTCAACTCCAACTGTATCAGTGCATCAAGTTTACAATCGTCCTGCTCCGGCTGCTGTGGCAGTGCGACCACCGTTTGCTGTCGTTTCTGCTATGCCTCCCCCCTCTGCCGTAACCTCGCTCAGCACTCCACAATCATCGTTAGTAGCTGTGCCTCCTGCCGCCGTGATCTCTGTTCCCTTGACGCAGCCATCTACCGTAGCTGCGCCCCCTGCTGCCGAAACCTCCATCCCCTCAAGCCAGCCATCTGTAGCAGCTGCTGCTCCTGTTACCGAAGCCTCTGCCCCTCTACCACAGCCATCAGTACTCCCAGTTGAATCACCAGACGTTTCCCTTCCTCCTCTTCAGATCAGTGAGGTAAAAAATTTAATTTAATTGTAGTTGAAATTCATCATAGTTGAAATCCGCAAGTTATATCTCACTACTTCAGGTTCCTTCTTCCACTGTTGCTCCCTCCACTGCTGCATCGGTTGACAGGACGAGTTCAACTCCCATGACACCTGGATCTACCGGTCGGCTACTCGCAACTCCCAGTTCGATGGCTACTGCTGAATCACTGGATCGCTGTTTTGGCACCCCTGTTCAACCGCGTAGCTCTAATTTCAATGGTTTAGTTCGGTTCTATCTCGTTGAGGGCAAGGTTGTAGGAGTCTTCTGCAAAAAAAAGCCCTGGGAGTCCGGAAAACAGATTATAAGCGAGTCGCTAGAGTATGCAAAACAGATTGTCTCCGGAAATTGTGTAGATTTAGGTGATGGTTTGCTAATTCCCAAAAAATTGTATGATGTCGGTCTCAAGAAGCCAAATGCCCAACAATTTGTGTTATATCTCCTCGAAAGTTGTTTTAGCCTTGTTGAATTAGCTACAGGTAATGTTGACGGCAAAAGTACTAAAGGTGGTCAGTCTCATTGTCAGTTGAATCTTGTTAAATTGCATGCACTGTATAGACGTACTTCGTGTTTGTTTCCGAGACTGTTTTGCTTCGAAACTGCTGTTATTGTTTCGTGGTGTGACCGTCAGAAGGCTTATTTAGGTGCTGAGACGAATAGCCTGCTGCGCGCTATTAATAAGAAATGTCGCAGTTTTGTCGTTTTGTCTGATGCCGAAACCAAGTCGGCATTTTTTGCTCGATTTGGAACTGATTTGGCCCTGCGAAAACCTAACGAAATGTTTGATCTTGCGCTTTCTCCCCAGGCAACGGTTGATGAAATTGTCTCTGTTCGGTCTGTATAGCTTGCACTGTGTGGGAAAAGCAAAATGATATAGTGTTCAAACTGATGTAGTACAAGAATAAACATTTTTACTACAGAAGCATTATGAACGAGGATGAAAAATTAATTTGTGCCGCGACATTTGGGCTTGAGTAAGCGCATAAAAGCGCGGACACAAAGGACACAGAATCGACAACAAATACGTTTATGACTGATTAGCTAAACTAGCATTTAGAGTAGCCTAACCCGATTTTGATTTTAAACTCATATCACCAAACAGCGTAAAAGCCGGGCTTACAATTACTAATGTTTGAAAATTAGCTACGTAGTAGCCTGCTTCGCTGCTGACCGGCCCGGTCAAACTGCCACATGTTTATAGCCGGCCCATAACAGCTGGGGAACGTAAGGCGATACACTTGCATAACAAATGTCAATCATTCCGGATTAGCAAGGAGACCGGAGACCCTTAAGCAAGAGGACCGAGGGCCTCTGTTAGGGGCCCGGCCAAAGGGACGCCGGGCCTCTTGATTTTATCGACGGTCCCTAATCAATATAAAACTTGATTAAATAATAGTGTATTTTTGGTGGCAAATCTTGCTTGTATAAAAAATCGAGAAGATAACGCAATCATAGAGGTTCTCATGTAAGTAAAGAATCAGTTCTAATCAACTAGACCGTAATTTGAGCAAAGGATTTCACATTCTATTGTTAGTTCAGCATAGAGCAGATTTTGTTGGGTGCTTTCTTATAATACTATATATTAGTTCAGAACTAATAGCTCTTATATAATTTGATTCAATTTTATTTTCGAAAAGCCCTAAGTGAGATAAATAGTACCCCAGTACTATTAACAGCCCTCCTATACAACACATGCATTATATTCACTCGTCAAGGATTAACATTTTCTTAAACTAAATAGGTAAAAAAGTACCAGCGCTGGTACATTAACTTACCGGCTAACCATAGCTACAACTTAATCAATCTGTTTATGACACTGCACAGCCAGGTTCAAGCTAGCGGCCACTGCATTATTTTCTCTTCGATCGAAACGCAATTTTTGTTTATTTTGTGGCAGCTGAATGGTCAAATCTTATCGGTGTAGCAAATTTGAAGGAGTTTTGGAATGAAAATTTTAAAACCAGCAAAAGCAGTTTGAAAATTTGCAGAGAGCTTATATAACAGTACCAGAATGTTCATTTGTGATACCTATGTAGTGTGGTGAAACATTACTTTAAAAATGCGGAAATGTAGCATGCATTGCGGTTTGAGATTTTATCATTGTCTGTTTAGTAAAAATATTAGAGATCTCTGCAAGAATAGATTAGCAATTGAGATCAGTATTTAAAGCCGGTGAGTGACGTGGTGAGACAACGCAATCTATTTGTTAGGCGGAGAGAGAGAGGACAACAACTGGCTTCTAAGCAGGCAGCAGCGGCTGGCAGAGGGACTTTAAATTCGTCCCACCAGCCTTCTCTTCTTGCTAGAAGTGCGTTTGCGCTGCCGACTGGCCTGAGGTTCTGCCCGGCTACTTCGCTTTTACCTCTCTCTCACTCTCTACACTGTGTCGGCTCGAAAATGTGATAGCAACATACACACAGGGCAGGTAAGATTGATTTGCTTCTATGTACCGATTAGCAATGTTTCATTTTTCTTATTTCTACAAAGTTCTGTCGGACCTACAATCCAACTGATTTAACCATCACTGTAAAGCCAAATTTTGCTTTTAGTACCGGGGTTTTCCGTAAAAACGCCCATGGGCGTTTATTTAGCTTTGGCACTTTTCACACATTCTGTTCTAATCTAAACAAACGCCCAGGGGCGGCTATTTGGAAAGTACTGTACATGTGCGTTTATTTGGAATTGGCAACTGCTTTCTGGCTGAGCGCGGTCTGTCTGTGAGTTGATTTTTTGCATTGATTCTTCAACAACAACTGATAATATCGTCTTTCTATACTGAAACTCATGCTTCTAGCCCCAATTTATGACGTTTTAACCCATTTTTTACCATATTTTTTATCTTTTCCTGGACAAAATGTTCTATCTTAATAAACGCCCATGGGCGAAACAGAGTCAAACTGATTCCAAATTTGTGGCGAATTTTAACGAGTTTCAGTGTTCCATGTCATCAGACAAAGTATTTCGGCTGAGAGGGGACAGAATTTTGATGCGTTGAGATAGGTTAGGGTATGCTTATTGGGTATTGTACATACAGTACCAGTGTGGTGCACTGTTTTGTCTACAATGTGGGGAACTATTTAGGTGTGCTTAGTCTCTTGGCACTTTATTTTACCTTGGTACCTAGTATTACTTTTCCTACATAGTTTCTGAGCACTCTATTTTACCTAGTTTTACTTTGCCTATTTTGAAGTACAAAGAACTAGGTGCTTCTTCGTAAAACAAGTTTACCTAGTTTGATATTTTCAATTTTAGCTGAGTTTTTCACTCAAAAAAGCTTTAAATTTCTTGTTTTCTCCTAATTTCAGTGATCAGACAACGACTTATTTGGTCATTAAAATATTTTAATTCACGTGAAATGTGACAGATACCGTGAATTTTAACTCCATTCTGTTTTTACTTTACATGAATGACCTGTCGCTCTTATTTCAAGACAGCACGGTGAACTTTAAAATGTTCGCTGATGATTGTAAGGTGTACATGGGGTTTTCTAAAACGGGGTACGAAATAACTGATTTTGAAAACGCTATCAAAAAAGTTAGCGAGTGGTGCTTTTCTGTTAAGTTGACATTAGGACTGCATAAATATGCAGTATTGCATATTGGTTTTTCAAACCCTTAGGGGCCGTCCATAAACGACGTCGTTCCAGAGGGGGGGAGCGGGGGTCGGATGAAATGCGAGGATAGACGACGCACCAGGAGGGGGAGGGGGTTAGAAAAAATCGACGTCGCTTTGTTCGCAATTTTGGGGAACTTTGAAAGTATTATTTTCGATTTATGTACATTCTGTCAAAGATTTCTACATACAGAGAAGCTTCCCAGAGTGGTTGAAGGGATCTATTCAATTCATTGTACAGTATGGCAACAAGAAAAAATGACAGTACTGCATGTACTGCACTTTTATCGCGGGGGGGTAACCCAAAAACGACGTCGCCTTATGGGGAGGGGGTCCCCAGAAACGACGCAAGGCGATTTTGGGGGGAGGGGGCTCCGAAAAATCGGGATTTTGGAACGACGTCGTTTATGGACGGCCCCTTAGTTAGATTACTTAGTCGAAGGGACGCAAATACAGACAGTTTCTGAAATACGAGATTTAGGAGTTCTTGTAGGGCTAGACCGCTTTTCACACGTGTCTTTTTCCTCTGATTGTGTAAAAAATTGTCAGGGAGGCCGGTAAACACGCAAGTCTTATTCATAGAGCCTTTACAAGTAAAAATCCCGACATTTTGCTAAAACTTTTTAAGGCATTTGTTCGTCCTAAAGCTCACGTATGCTTCTCCGGTTCGGAACCCATATACGTGTAAGTATAAGGATCATACATGTAACAGCTCCGGGCCGACCTGGGGGGAGGGGGGTAGGGGGGGGGTTTCCTCAGGTAGGGGGTCGAGGGGGGTTTCGCCCAGGTGCGGGGTCCCAAATTGCAAAAAGCTCCAAAACGCCTAGAAATGCGTTTTTAGCACGTTTTTTTCAGTAAGGACGCTAAAAATCGCTATTTTAAGCTGCCAAATAGCGTTTTAAAGCTAAAAACAAGCAAAAAATGACAAAAAGAGCTTTCAAAAACACCGATTTTTCTTAAATATCAGCAGCGGAAACGCCAAATTCGGTTTCCAAAGGCTTTTCAAGTGAATTTTAGGCTAAAAATTAGTGATTTCTGACCCAGTTTGTTAATACTGGAGCCACTTGTATTTTTTGGTCGGGGGGAGGGGTCCCTTAACCTGTCTCGGGGGGATGGGGGGTGGGGGGGTTTGGCCTTTCCAGCAGGGGGGTAACCCCCCCCTAGTACATGTATGATAAGGATACAGTATACACTATTAGAGAGCGTCCAACGATCTTTTACACGAAGATTGACAGGGATGGATAGACTCTATGGCGAGTAGTTGAATAGAGTGCGTCTTCTGGATCTTGAAACATTAGAATACCGACTATTTGTGATAGATCTACAGTATGTATACCGCATTTTTACGGCCTTGTAGATGTAGAATTTTCAAAATTTTTTGTGAGGTCAAAGGTGACCAGAACCAGAGGAAATGACTGTAAGCTAGCTATCCCTATTTCTAAAAAACATCTAAATTGCAGACTAAACATTTTCACTCATAAGGTGGTGAAGTTCTGGAATCAACTGCCAAATGAAGTTGTGAATGCTAAGCCTTTGGACAAATTTACGGCCTTGGTAAAAACGCAAAATTTGCCGCAGCATTTGTTATTTAGTTAGGCTACGTAATATGTCAAATATGGCGAATCGTGATCTGTCACTCCGACGGCTTTGTGTTACTCGGGCGATAAAACTTTGTCTTGTCTTGTCTAGGTGACAACTTTACCTAGTCTTACTTTATCTAGTTTATTAGGTGACAACTTTACCTAGTCTTACTTTATCTAGTTTATTAGGTGACAACTTTACCTAGTCTTACTTTATCTAGTTTATTAGGTGACAACTTTACCTAGTCTTACTTTATCTAGTTTATTAGGTGACAACTTTACCTAGTATTATTTTACCTAGTTTATTAGGTGACAACTTTACCTAGTCTTACTTTATCTAGTTTATTAGGTGACAACTTTACCTAGTCTTACTTTATCTAGTTTATTAGGTGACAACTTTACCTAGTATTATTTTACCTAGTTTATTAGGTGACAACTTTACCTAGTCTTACTTTATCTAGTTTATTAGGTGACAACTTTACCTAGTCTTACTTTATCTAGTTTATTAGGTGACAACTTTACCTAGTCTTACTTTATCTAGTTTATTAGGTGACAACTTTACCTAGTCTTACTTTATCTAGTTTATTAGGTGACAACTTTACCTAGTATTATTTTACCTAGTTTATTAGGTGACAACTTTACCTAGTATTACTTTACTTTATTATTAGGTGACAACTTTACCTAGTGTTACTTTATCTAGTTTATTAGGTGACAACTTTACCTAGTATTATTTTACCTAGTTTCTTAGGTGACAACTTTACCTAGTATTATTTTACCTAGTTTATTAGGTGACAACTTTACCTAGTATTACTTTACCTATTTTTTAGGTGACAACTTTACCTAGTATTACTTTACCTAGTTTATTAGGTGACAACTTTACCTAGTATTGCTTAACCTACATTTGTAGTTTATTAGGTGACAACTTTACCTAGTATTATTTTACCTAGTTTATTAGGTGACAACTTTACCTAGTGTTACTTTACCTATTTTTTAGGTGACAACTTTACCTAGTATTACTTTACCTAGTTTATTAGGTGACAACTTTACCTAGTATTGCTTAACCTAGTTTATTAGGTGACAATTTTGCCTAGTATTACTTTACAGACTTTACCTAGTTTATAAGGTGACAACTTTACCTAGTATTACTTTACCTAGTTTATTGGGTGTACTGTTGTTTGTGTATACACATACACATTTACCATACACAAAAATACACAATGTTTTTTCAATGTGTATACACATACACGTAGACATACACATTGAAAATTCCGATACACATTACCATACACAAACACTACTCGAAATGTGTATTTTTGTGTGTGTGTTTGATCTGCAAAACTCGATAGAATTTCGAACAAAATCAAAAACATTCGGTGTTTTTGCTGTAATAATAAACAATAGATATCCTCATAAAACCTTATAATGGCCTAATTTACTCATTTTCAGCACTCTTTAACGTTTCAAGCAGCAGACAATGAGAGAATTGATTTTTCTGACATTTCTGGCTCAAAAACTGCCAAAAAATTGCATTTTCAGTGCAATACACATAAACAAATATACACAAAAATACACATTGTTTTGTTGAATGTGTATACACAAATTACCATACACATTTAAAGGTAAATGTGTATACACATACACAAACGGAAAATCCAATACCAAACAACAGTAATTGGGTGACAACCTTGCCTGGTATTACTTTACCTAGTATATTAGGTGACTGACAACTTTACCTAGTACAATGTACTTTACCTAGTTTATTAGGTGACAACTTTACCTAGTATTACTTTACCATTTTAATTAGGTGACTGACAACTTTACCGAGTTTCAAATTTCCAAAGTGCACCACACTGGTACCTAACCTATGCACACCAAATGGGAGTGGCTCTGGGGCTTGAGGTCAGGCCGTGGCCAGGGGGGCACTTCTACAAGAGTACAAAAAATCCTTCTGGGCCTGAAAATATTTAAAATGAGCTAGCATGGCCACAGATACCGCAAAAATTGTTCCACAGGCAAGATTTGGCTGTTTTCATAGCTTGGGTTTGCACGATGTCGAAGAACCGTTTCGAGGGTCCTTCCACTGGCGTGCGACAGCCCCTGAATTATGGGGGTTGCTTGCGAAATGCAAACTCTGTTTCCCTTTCCATCAGCTACTGGAGTGTTGTTGTTGTTGTTGCAACTTTTTGTCCTTTCGGAGTAGGAGTAGCCAACTGCTATAGAGCAGGAAGAGACACAAGGTCCGGCTGCCTCCTTAACAACAACCCTCCCCTTTTGCTGTTGTGTGGCTTTGGCTTTGTTGTGTGTGTGTTGAGTGATGTGGCTTACAGCGGGAAGTGTTTAGAATGAGGACAATGCTATACGTCTGTATCTTCCTATGTCTGCTGGCACTAGGAAGCGCTCTATGCACCGATGTCGGGTTTACTTGCCATGATACGGGTTGTCGATTGCACGGTGGTAATTGCAACGCTGCCTGCGTTTGTGTGAAGCGCGGTGGCACCCCTGAACTCAGTGGTCCACTATGGCTGTCAGCCCTGGGAACTTTTACTGATCGTTGATCGATCTCTGTTGATATTTGAACGTGAGGAACCTATCCCGGCTTGGCTTGTTTGTATATTGGTTGAGTTATTCAGCTTCTCAGTACAAAGGATAAAAGTTGAACTGTTTGTGTAGTTTCAAACGCAATCCTGCACATTCCAACTGAAGGGAGTTGAAACAGAATGCGTTAGGCCAGTTTCTAAGTGATACAGGATGTAGGTTCATGAATGTATATTATGTTTTAGTAATACTAACCATTTTGTAGGCTGTAATCGTAATGCAGTCCATTAAATCTATGGGAAGTCTGCGATAATGGTTAAAATAACTATTCTAAATAATTCTCACTACCTGTGAAGAAATCAGGCTTGTACTATTACTCCATGGAGAATACCACAATAAGCGCTCTGTTTTTCCTACTAAGTAAGTCAAATTTCAAGTGGTTGAACTTCAAGTATTGCATAGTCTCAAATAGAATTCCCACTCAATTAATTTCCCCTTCTAGCAAACTTGAAATGGTAGAGTAGAAACCGAACGGCTTGTATTTGGGACAAAACCAAAAACTTCACAATGTGAAAACATAATCTGTTATAGAATTTACATGCTAAGAGTTGCGCTTTGCACCGTTTGAAAAATTAGACGTCCAGTCCTTAAGAGAAGTCGATATCAAAGAGACGCCTAAAATCATCTAAAAGAAATTTGAAGTATTAGAAGCCGTAATCTTTCAGTCTAGAATATCTGGTATTACCGTACAGTGTTGTTTATAAAAGTTACCCTATTTCTAGTACCCCGAGTACTCTAAATGGAGACAGATTTATATTCTGAAGTGAGCAGTTATCAAATACAAAACGTGCTAATATTACAGTATTTTTGGTGGTAAACCTTTTGAGAAAGATGGGAAACAGTAAATAATGCAATCATAGAGGTTCTGATGTAAGTAATAAACCTATTTTCACAATTAGGTCGTAATTTCAGCAAAGAACTTCACATACTGCTGTTAGTTTAGCATAGAGCAGATTTGGTAGAGTGTCATAAAAATGGATTCAATACTAATTTTGCAAAACCCTAAGTGCTGTATATAGTATATCAACAGTATACGGTAGGTAGTCTAAGACTGTTTCTACAATATTGGAGTGAATATCTATCAATTAATAAACTTACGGTACATTCTGTACAGAAAACAATTAACTAAAAACTAAAATCACTAAACAATTTAGCAGCGATCAATTTCACATCTGCTCGTGTAGTGTGCAACTGTCCCAATGGAGTGGATTGTGGTTGTTGGTGGCAACCGGACTGGAGCCCGATACCTGTCCACTATTACAACAACCCAGAATCAGTCATGTCTTGGCCTCAAATGAAGGCAAGTTAAGCTGAAGGTAAAGTATTGGTGCATTAAGAGAATTGTATTTAAGAGCAGTGCCCGATGTGGTCCATGCCCTCAAGGCAGCAGCTGCTATTGCGGAAGACATAAAAGACGAAAACGATCGATTGGCGTGTGTTACTGCAAACCTAACGACTAACTATTGTCGGCACTGTTTCGAAATTAGTTATACTAATCGTATTCAAGTATTCAAGTTGGAGTATTCAAGTAGAATATGTTCGTTCTCTATGTATGTGCACCCCTGATGTGCACCTATGTAGAACCAAATATGTACAATATGCGCATGTACGTAGCAATCGTGGTTAAAATCAAAAGTGATCAGTTTGCCGTGACTTTTCGCTGGCTTATCTGATCACAAATTTCGGCCCACAGAGCAGTACTCAGAAGTTGGCTGATTATTTTCAGGGAATGTTGGTGATCTTTTACCGTGAATCCTGAAAGACTGGTTATCAAATGCAAAATATGGAACTGCTGTTTGATATCGAGATTATCAGAAATAACTTGAGGCGAGAAATTTATAATTAACGTGAAACTAACCTTTATCAAAACTGGCTCCAGATTGTAAGACCACATTTCAAAGTCTCTGCTCTCCTTTCCCTAGATTTCTCTTCTAATCTCTAGCCCACGAAAGGCCTTCCCATGACTTGCTACTGAACGAGTCAAAACTTTGTCTCTGAAAATTTGAATTTCATCCAATGGAATGTACTTCGGTTTTGCAGATCGGAAGCAGTAATTCATGATTGCTATGTGAAACTTGCTAACTTGACAGAATCGGTCTTCGTATAAAATCGACATTTTGTTTATAAAATATAGATTTGACTTTTATGGACACGCGCTGGGTTGTTGTTGACTAAACATGCAGCTTAAATTTGATAAAATTATGTTACAGCCGTTACTGTCGGACATGAGAACAGAATCTTATTACTTTCTATTCTCTTTTCCTTAAGCCCGTCACAATTGATTCTCAATTCGAATGCAAATATGGCGCACTGCAGGCAAGCAGGTAAAACAGAATATGTTAAGCCACTTCTTACAGTAGGTTCATGAATAAATTGTATGTTTTAGCCATATACTAAGGTGTGGATATCTAATTTGTTTTATAGGGTGTAATGGCAACCATTAAATTCACGTGCAGTCTGCGAAACTGGCTAAAATAACTATCACTAATAGTTCTCTGTGTCAGAATAGTAAGTAGGATATCAGGTTAGGTTGCACTTTTCAAATGTGCAACCTAACCTGATATCCTACTTACTTACTTGAGCAGCTCAATATGGATAAGACAGATAAGACAGCTATAAGCGCTCTGTTTCTGCTACTACTAAGTAAGTTGAATGGCGTTTTGCATTCTTCAAGTATAAACGAATGTGTGAAATTTGTCTGACGAAAGTGGTCCTACACATCTTTTACATCTTCATTGCAAAATTGATGAAGATTTTTGCTGGAATTTACCCAAAACTAGTAAAATAGTGTAAAATTTCCATTCTACTATTGTCGGTGGTTGGTAACTGTATTTTTACTTTAGTACTGTATGTGGTCATCATTAAACTTTCTACTACTGTAATATTTTACTACAGGTATTACTGAATTTTGTTATACTACAGTAAAAAACCAGTAACCTAAGAGTTTTTTGTCAGAGTATTGGAGTATAGTATCTATGCGCTAGATGATTTACAGTATCTACTGTACAGAAAGTAGTAACTTAACTAAAAGCTAAAAGGAATAAACAATTTAGCAGCGTTCAATTTCACATCTGCACGTGTAGTCTGCTACTGTCCCAATAGAGTGGATTGCGATTGTTGGTGGCAACCAGACGGGATACAGAGACCCGTCTACAATTACAACAACCCCCAATCAGTCATGTCTTACCCTCAGATGAAGGCAAGTTAAGTTAAAGTCCAAACATACTTGCCCTAAATTCTGAATTTTGTTTAAGGGTAGTTCCCGGTGCGGTGGCACGTGTGCAGCAGGCACGAGCTGCTATTGCGGCAGACAGAAGAGACGCAGACGAACGATTGCTGTTTGTTACTGCAAATCTGACTCCCTCATTAACTAGCCTCTTCATTAATTAAACTAATTAAACATTCAAGTTGAAATGATTTTGCCTAAAACACCATTTGTGTCCTGTAGCGCTACTGGTTAAAGACAACAGAAAAACTTAGAGGTGAAGTGAAGACAGCAAACACAATTGTCATGAACTTTACTGCTGACACTTCTTTACTTCTGATACTAACCAAACACCCAGGAGGCAATTGTCGCTACGCAAGATGAAAACAAAGTTCTATACGCTATAAATCAAACAATCCGCATTGAAATCGTTTCTGTAGGACCGTAGCGCCAGTTTAAACAGCACCTCTGTGGTCTGCGAGAAACCGTCGCGTTCATGTTTCAACTTTTTAAACGTTCCGTGGAATTATGTGGCGTACCTATGCGGCTGCGAGAACCAGTCACGTTCATGTTTCAACTTTTTAAACGTTCCTTTGAATTATGTGGCCTCATTGAACAAAGCGTTTAACTAAATATACTAAGGTAAAGGACGTTTCGACTTTCAGACGCTTTTTGAGTGTTTTAATTTGTCTTTACGTAATAATCAACTACATACATTGTACATACAGCTAGATACATAGAATATATACAGCAATCGTAAGTGTGATCGTGTGTATAGAGCTTTAAGTGACACTTCGTTTGTTTATGTGATCCCTTATTTCGGCCCAAGGAGCAGGGTTCAGAAGCTGACTGATTACTTCCAGGAAAAGTTCCAGATCTTGTACCGTGAACCCTAAATCACTCGTTGGCTTTATATGAAATGGAAATGTTCGAACTTGTCGCAGAATCAGTAATAAGATAAGCAGAGAAATTTATAATAAACATGAAACTAACCTTTGTCAAAACTGGCTCCACATTGTAAGACCACATTCCAAAGTTTCCTCTCTCCTTTCCTCAGATTTCTCTTCAAATCCCTAGCCCACCAAACAGCTTGCAAGTCCATTCCCCATGACTTGCTGCCGAACCAGTCAAAAGTTTGTCTTTGATAGCTGAGAATTTGAATTTCATCCAATGGCACGTACTTCGGTTTTGCAGATGGGAAGTAGTAATTCTTGATTGCTATGTGAAACTTGCTAACTTGACAGAACCGGTCTTCGTATAAAATCGACATTTTAAACTTTAAAATAGAGACTTCTACTAACCTTTTATAGACACGCGCTGAGTTGTTATTTACATTATAACGCGCCTGACTAAACACGCAGGTTAAATTTGATAAAATGATGTCACAACTTTTACTGTCTGGCGTCAGAAGCTAGCTTTCGCAAAAGCCGGCACAAATGATTCGCAAACCATGAAATCGACACCTACACAAACTGACACTAATCCTTGGTCCTCTTTTTGGCAATTCATCCTGATTCTTTTGCTTCAGTAAAATCCGCAATCTGGTGGAGCTAGGTAGGCCCTTCGTACCTTCTCCTAAAAACCATATGAAAACTCATAATTTCGCAACAAAATAACGCTTAACTATTAGCTAAACAAGCCTGGAATAGTAGGAAAAAGCCAGCTAACACTGCCAGCGGCCCCATCTTAACAACAGAATACTATTTTTGGCGTTCGAAAGGAAATTACAGCGGCGGGAGGTAAACATTTATCTAAAATGTCATCGATTCAATCAAAACCACCCTTCCTATCTGGCAGACAAAAACAATTAGCAGTGATCGGACGATAAATCACAATTCAAACTTTTTCGCGCGCCAGATTTCATTAATTTTTCCCTTTTTATCGCCAAAAAACCCGCTGCCAGCCCGGCATAAATGATTCAAGCGCGCTGCACGGAGATTGATCTGCTCGATTTTATGCTTTCGTTTTGCTTGGCGCCCATAAATTTATTAAACCAATGAAAAAGCGGACAGCCAACTAGCATCTGTTGATAGATTGTCGTCAGGCCGACTTCACGGCTACCTGCCTTCCAGATTTATGCTCTCTCTATTTTTCTAGAAACACTGTACCCTTCTTAGTATTGCTACCGACAACCCATCACTATAGGCATTTAGTCTCAGTGTTGGCAGGCCGAAAATCGCTTGCATTTAGTTCCTGAAGTAGGTTGGGGGCCGTTGGGTGCGCTGCCGCTTATAGATCCGTTGGACAGCTTTCTTTTCTAAAAATCTGCTAACCTTGTTTGAGCGGTAAATGGAGCAGAAATTATGCGCTCTGCCCAGTTTTGCCCTGCCCTCTTAGTCCACACTTGATTGACAAATGTCCTAAATGTGCCGATGTTTTCCAGTGACGCGCAGAAGGGGGCTTGGGCAAGTTTCGCGCTGCGCTTTGCTTTCTATTTTCTCACTTTAAACTGTTAAAATTTTGTCACTTTGGGTATATTGGTTATTGGAAATGGGATTTTCAGGAATCGGTTTGCTATTGGTAGGTATTCGAAGAAATACAGGTATCCTGCATACATGTAACAGGGGGGGGGGGCTGGGGGGTCTGCCCCCACCCGACTTCGGCCATCCCCCCCCCGTTGGGGACCCCCCCCCCCCCCGAGACGATTTCACCGACCCCCCCTCCGATTTTTCTGGCAAGTAAATATTCGAGCAAATTTTTGCAATTTTTTACAATTTCACACACAAAAATTGCCAAAATCGCCTGCAAAACAGCAGTTTATAGCTGTATTTCAGCCCAAATTAGCGATTTTTGGCGATTTTTAGCCCAAAAATTGCGATTTTTTTCGATTTTTGAGCGTTTTTTAGTGCCCACCACCCCCTCCCCAAAATTTTGGCTCACACCCCCCCCGGCCGGCGCCAGACCCCCCCAACCCCCACTCCCCCCATCGGCGGATGACCTGTTACATGTATGGTATCCTGGTATTTATTCGGTGTTTTCTGAAATGTTTGGCAAAGCCGAAACACTGAGTTTTCTATTGGTCCCAAATCAGGGATTTAGGCAATTCCAAGGTCAGCAACTTAACGCAATGGGATTTACAGTTGTTATGTTAGCAATTTTCTGAAATTGTTTTGGTTTCGCTTGAGTAAAATTCGTTTCTATAAATAATTTCAGTTAATCTTGCATTTGTACTACCGTAGTTTAAGTGCTGCCAGTGTACTACAGTATAGAGACCTTAATGAACGGTGGCAAAACGAAACTACTGTGCATCAATGTACAGTAGGCAGAAATACAGCGTGGTACAATCTATACTAGAGCGTTGTAACAAAGCAAATTTGTTGTGGCAGAAAGGATAAGAAATTCGACATTTTGGAAGGATATCGAGAGTAAAATGAATTTCTGCGTGCACAAAAACGTCTAAAGTACATTTCAAAATACCGTGCACTCTGTGTTTTTTGCGAATAACTCCTTATGGAAGCGTCGGAGCGCGTTTTGCCTCATAACCAAAGTTGTAGGGGGGCCCGAGCTCTGTACTGTCGTGTAACCTAATCTGCGCAACGTTCCCTTATAACGCTAATTTGCGCAAGGAAAAAAAAATCGGGTTTTTGTGTAGTTGGGCTGAATGCGATTTTTTTACTGAATCAGACCATGGGAATTTCAAAAATGTATTCATGTTGATTCTAGGTCAAACGGTTCCAGAGATATACACCGTCAAAGTTGACCGAAAATGTCAAAAATGGCCGTTTTTGGCGATTTTCAGATTTCTGGGGGGGGGATTGAAATAACTCGGCACCAACTCAACCGATTTGGCTGAAATTCACATATATGGTGTAAAATTTTGTTTTACATCGATTGAGACACATAAGAAGCCTGAAAAGTTGACCCTGATACCGTAATCCCGGTTTTTCCAAGATTAGGTCATTTGATTTTTTCCCTGGTTGTATGTAGTAGTTTAAGCCCTCGACTGTGGTTAAAAATGTACTTTACAGTGTTTTGAGTCGATCTTAGGTCTTTCTGAAGCCATTCGGGTACTGTAGTATGTGGTCCTGGCACGAAAATAACTTTTTGTCAATTTACATTGTTCCTGCGGCAAAGAAATGACCTATAGAGTAGGCACTAAGGGTTTTCATGGTCAGGGAATCCATTGCTGACATAACTATAATCACTGGAATACTGTATTTTGAGGTCCCAACACGAAAATTGTTATTTTGCGTTTATGCATGCCTAGTGAAAGGAAATGCTCTATGGAGTAGGCAATAAAGGTTTTCAGGGGTGGGGAATCTATTTCTGACATAACCATCATCGCTTGGTTACTGTATTTTGAGGTCCCGACGAGAAAATTGTTATTTTTTGCTATTTGGGTGTTCGTGTTGCAGGAGAAAGCTGGGTAAAGTAGGTAATCAAACTTATGAGTTTGTATATTCATTCCAGGACCACAATATACAGTAATCCAGTAACATACGCTATGCCCTGAATGAATTCGTTGATGCTGAAAACCCTTAGTGCTTGTCAAGTCATCGTTTCCTTGCAACAGAAACACCCAAATAGCAAAAAATATCAATTTTCTTGTCGGGACCTCAAAATACAGTAACCCAGCGATGATGGTTATGTCAGAAATAGATTCCCCACCGCTGAAAACCTTTATTGCCTACTCTATAGAGCATTTCCTTTCACTAGGCATGCATAAACGCAAAATAACAATTTTCGTGTTGGGACCTCAAAATACAGTATTCCAGTGATTATAGTTATGCCAGCAATGGATTCCCTGACCATGAAAACCGTTAGTGCCTACTCTATAGGTCATTTCTTTGCCGCAGGAACAATGTAAATTGACAAAAAGTTATTTTCGTGCCAGGACCACATACTACAGTACCCGAATGGCTTCAGAAAGGCCTGAGATCGACTCAAAACACTTTAAAGTACATTTTTAACCACAGTCGAGGGCTTCAATCAAATGACCTAATCTTGGAAAAACCGGGATTACGGTATCAGGGTCAACTTTTCAGCGTTCTTATGTGTCTCAATCGACGTAAAACTAAATTTTACACCATACATGTGAATTTCAGCCAAATCGGTTGAGTTGGTCCCGAGTTATTTCAATCCCCCCCCAGAAATCTGAAAATCGCCAAAAACGGCCATTTTTGACATTTTCGGTCAACTTTGACGGTGTATATCTCTGGAACCGTTTGACCTAGAATCAACATGAATACATTTTTGAAATTCCCATGGTCTGTAGATTCTGATTCACTAAAAAATCGCATTCAGCCCAACTACATAAAAACCCGATTTTTTTCCTTGCGCAAATTAGCGTTATAAGGGAACGTTGCGCAGATTAGGTTACACGACAGTACAGAGCTCGGGCCCCTCTACAACTTTGGTTATGAGGCAAAACGCGCTCCGACGCTTGCATAAGGAGTTATTCGCAAAAAACACAGAGTGCACGGTATTTTGAAATGTACTTTAGGTACCATGAAAACATTGCGATGATCAATGGAAATTTGCGACAAAAATTGTACTAAACTGGATAAAAAATACCGAATCCCAACATACGTTTGTATTCCCAAAATAATCGGTATACCAGATACATATAGGTATTTATTTATTAAAATACATGGAATCGGTAGATATTTATTGGGTACGTATTCCCAAAAAATACCCAATTTTCGGTATGGGATCGGATATACCCAATCAACCATACATGTACCGGGGGGTTTGGGAGGTTGCCCCCTAGCTGGAAAGGCCAACCCCTCCCGACCCAAAAATACAAGTACTAGTATTAGTGGCTCCCAGTTACTGTGGGAAACATATATGTTTATGTATATGTTTTAAAACATAAATATGTTTGTTTTTGGGAAAACAAATATGTTTATGTTTCTCAATATGTTTCCATGTGAAATATGTTTTGTATTTATATGTTTTGAGGCCAACATGTTTCTGGAAACATATGCATATTTTTGCTATAGGAATTCATTATTTCAAGACTTTTGGTTGCTGTTTGACAGTAAACTTTTCCAAAATCTGACTTTCACTTAAACTTATTGAATCTGAGTATGCCATCTAAATTATTACAAACCGTTTTAAACAGGAAATTCAGTATCTCAAGCTTGAATTATCGAAAATTAAGACAAAATTTATGTGAATAAGCGTCTTTTTCACAAATATGTTTTATGTTTAAAAATATGTGCATATTCAATTTTCAGAAACATATAACTATATGTGTTATTTATATGTTTGATTGGCGAAAAACATATATGTATAGTTATATTAATATGTTTTAATAATTTCGATATTTTCCCACTGTACTCCCAGTACTACGTAACAAACTGGCTCAGAAATAATTTTTAGCCTAAAATTTGTTTGAAAAGCCTTTGGAAACCGAGTTTGGCGTTTCCACTTCGTTCGTTCTTTTGATTTGAGAAAGGCAAAACTTAGAGCTCCGAGTAGCTATTCTGCCACAATTACATAGAAGTGAACTAATAATAGCCGTGACATAAATCGATTAATTCGGTGCAAAACTGACTGTCGTCTGATGTTACCCGAAAAATTCGACAGTAGTCTAACCAAGCGGTCTTTTTTCACAAAGACTATACCGGGCTTTTCTGTTAAGAAATGCCTATGGGCAAATTTATTTTTGGGACTTTTCGGCCACATTTAAACCCAAAATATGCCAATCTCGGGAGAGAATGCTATTTTTGGTCGCTATTAAGGAAATTAGAATATAGTCAGTCATACACAATTTCCGCCACGTTTCGCGTACGATTGCAGCAATTTTGCTAAAACTCGTCGACAGCTGTATCGGCAGATTAAGCAAAGTGGTTTCTCACCGAAAAAGAGGCAAAAATGTTTATTTATCTAATGCAGCGCGGTTCCCAACTGCTCAGGCTTTTATAGAGTCTTAGACAAATGCTGTCATAACATTTCTGGCCGGTGCTTTGCTAATTGTAATTTTATTGACAGCTATGTCTGCGCATTTTCGAATTGCAAACACCCAGCTCCACTCGGGCTTTTCATCTGTAAATGGCCGGGAAATTGGGGGATATTGCCTGTGATTTATGACTGCCCATTCACTGCACAATGACAGGCAATTTCGAATAGAGTAGGCGGTTCTGATCTGGCCTGAGGTGAGTCCAATTTCTAAGAAAGCTCTAGAACCGTCGGCTCATCCGTTAAACTTGCGACAGGTTCTTAGTTAGCCTTAGTTTTTGCTTTGTCAATCGTGTGCGCTCGTACTGACTGATAGACCGGGTTCCTTTCGAGTTTACATACTACATTAAATGGGCTGGAACGATCGGAGGGGGTCTAGAGGTCTCAAGGTCATGCATGCAACAGGGGGTCTGGGAGGGTCTGCCCCCATCCGACTTAGGCCAGACCTCCCCCCGAGACGAGACGATTTTTCCGACCCCCTCCGAGTTTCTGGCAAGTAATATTTGAGCCAAATTTTGCGATTTTATACAATTTCGATTTCAAAAACAAAAATTGCCAAAATTGTACTTTTTAGCTGTATTTCAGCCGAAATTAGCGATTGTTGACGATTTTTAGCTGATAAATTGAGATGTTTTTGTTTTTTGTGCCCAACCTCCCTCTCAAAATTTCGGCACAGACCCCCCAAACCGCCTCCCCTTCGGCGGAAGACCTGTTACATGTATGCTCAAGGGGTCCTAGAAAAGTCTAAAAAACCAAAATATATTTCCTTCCGGAGGGGTAGGGGTATGGTCGGCCGACGGAGTAGTGAAGCTCTAACCAACGGCCCATGTATGCATACAGTACCTCTAGGCGATACAATGTACAGTATAAGTCCAGAAGAAGCGTTGATTTCTAACTATACGGGATCAGCGTACAAGTGCGTATGGAAAATTTATATACAACATGAAACTTTGTTTGTCCTGTGGGTAGGGATGGGCAACGTAAATTAAAATCGGTAATTTACGTACACGTTATTTCTGTTTTACCAGATTTTAATTTCCGTAATCGTAACGTGTTACGGAAATTAAAACGGCCAATTTCTTGCTGTAACGCGTTACGTAAATTAATTTCCGTAACGTCGTAACGAATAAGATTCCAGCCAAACGTAAATTAATTTTCGTTTTTCTTCAAAAATTGCTAGTAGGTAGTAGCAATCGAATATCGCGGAAAAAATTATAAAATGAACTGTATGCAATGCAAATTTTAATTCTGTGTTTGTTCGATTGGAATTGCATTCGTATTTTTGAAATCTAACTTCACACCAAAAGGAAGGAATGAAATGTGGGTATGTTTTTTGGCTGAATTACTGTAGCTGCTGAGGGTTTTATAACTGCGCAGCAACTAGCCAACTACGTACGTACTACAGACTGTAGTCTACCTACCGCACACTGCACTGATGGTTAAACGTATAACAGTACTTACATGATTAGTAGTGAAAAAAACTATGTAACTTCACTTCTCTGTTTGAATGCATTTTAAATGTTAACTACTGTTGGCAAGTCCGACTGAACCTGGATCTATTAATAGGTTTTTAACCTGAATTTTGTGGACTTGAACCTATTTCATTTCAGCCGGAGTTGAACCTGTTCCGTTTTATTGGACTTTCTCAACAGGTTCAAATTTCAACTGCAATTTTTAGGCAAACTATGTAAAATTTTCGGTTGGATTGCACAAAATTTTAAGGATTTCATGTTTTTATGCCTACTTTCAAACTGAAACTGTCAGAAAACGAAAGTACACTGCCCTGTAAAGTCTGATGTATGTTTTTCTGCCAGTAGAAAGGCTTATAGCTCAGAAAAGTTGCAAGCAGCGCAAAATATCTACAGTTTTTGGAGATATTGGTGGACTTGAACGTGAACCTATTGTCCAGGTGTTTTAGAAGATGGACTTGAACCTGAAATTTCGATGTTGGCTTTGACTTGAACCTGAACCTATTTTTCAACCCTGAACTTTCCAACAGTAGTACAACACCTACACATGAATTTACTGTTGCCTGGCTTTTCTGCCTATTTTCTTATACAGGGAGATAACATATTGACAAATTCAAGGCTTCAAAAACGTATCTACAAGATATTTCGACCGTGAAATTGACCGAAATTAACCGGTTTAGCAGCTCGAAGAGTGGGATTGGGCTTCTGTGCGACAAGGGCGAAAAATTTTCGAAAAATTAACCTTAAAAGTCGCATTTAAGTTTCAGTAGTAACCAAAAATATGCCTATAATACAACAAAACAATGCGGTGGGCTCAGGATTCAACCGAAAAATCTGTTTTATGCTAGGAACGTAAATTAATTCATGTACGGAAATTAATTTACGTATTGCTAAATTTTAATTTTCGTATTCGTTTAATTTCCGTATCCGGATTTTTTTAATTACGGTAATTGTTAAGCGTAACGTAAATTAAAAATCGGCGCTTAATTTACGTTACGCGTTACGAAAATTAATTTACGTGCCCATCCCTACCTGTGGGGCCTTCTCTACACGATTTTGAATCATTTTATGTGTAAAACCCCACAACTTTATTACAGCACGGCCGAGCTAATCAAGCGTTTAGTTGCAAATTTCTCTAGAAATTAATTCAACCGGGTCAAAAAGATTGACGCAACCGTTCATAAAATACTTTGATAATATTTTCGCTAGCTGGTAACAATCAGCACCACAAAGCCATCACCTAAACTATAGAGTCAAACAGAACATACATCTCACCAAGCTCTCAACCCTTCCAACCCTAAACTATTTTAGTTCACACCTGTTCTAAATAAATAAACACAATCCCATCCGCACGTTCACTCCGGTGCATGGTACCAACTCAATGCATGGTATATCAGATGGGTGACCTATCACCAACTATTCAGCGTTGTGGCTGGCGAGTTTGAAAATTAAGCACCGGCAGCTCTAATAACCGGGCAAATCCGTTGCCGGCGGAGGGCCGATTAGCTTCTTCTGCTCCGTGGCGCCTGTGCCATCTAGCCTCTTTCTCCTCTCTCTGGCGTGACTCGTCTACTAATTCTCTCGCCGAACAGGTGTGCGGTGCGTGTGTCAGTGTCATAAGCCTATAGGTGAGGGCTGGGAGTAAGCCAATTTACGGAGGCGCTACCTAGGGGCAGGCCCAGTCGGCTCCAATAAAGCGGCTAAAAATTGTTTTAGACAGGTGCAGCTAACAAAGTTGCGCTGCTAATTGTCCGGCCTGTCCCCGAGGATCGGCACCACTGATCTGGCCGTAAATGGTCTTGGGAGAGCGGAGACGATCGAAGTCGGTGTTTAATAGAACGATTAATTACCGCCAATCCTTCGGGGATCGGCGAGCTACAGCATTCGGCTTGTTGCCGGCCACTTAAAGCCAGGCCGCTTCTTCTTCGCCTACTGCCGCCACCCGCCCTCCGCCCTTCCTAATTGCTTGGCGCACTACTCCGGCGCAAATTATGTCCACATTTCTGCTTCTCATTAGTATCTCCACTGCCCAGGCCGACCTTATGACCCGCACCACGCAGATCATGAGAGGTCATACTGGCTCGTCGGCCTTCAGAGAGTTCAGTGATGAACTGAAGGACAGAAGATCTATGTCCTACGCCAGTCAGAGACCTGAGAAGCCCTGGAATTTGTGTGAGGAGTGGAACAGTGGCAAGTGGAATGAGGAGGACTTGAGTTGGTGAGTTGGATCTCGGCTTGGTGTTGTGACTCGGTCTTTTGTCTGTTCTGCATTTGGTAGTGTGGTGACTTTAGACTGTCTACAGTTTCTTGATGGGTATGGTAGCGCTTCATATATTATACCTTCTCAGCCTCAAGTGGTACTGTTTAGACAGTGTATACACTACTACTTCAAGCTGAGAAGATGAAAATGGTGCCGTAGATATTGATGAGTAACACCAGCTTCATATATGGTATCTTCTGAGCCTGAAGTGGTACAGTATAGAGACTGTATAAGGTACCACTTCAGGCTCAGGATATGAAGCCGGTACTATACATACTGAAGAGTTTTGTACAAAATTCATATACAGTATCTTCTGAGTCTGAAGTGGTACAGTATAGGCACTGTATATGGTACCACTTCAACCTGAGAAGATTAAGTGGGTACCGTACATACTGAAGAGTTTCATACCAAATTAATATACTGCATCTTCTGAACCAGAAGTGGTACTGTATAGGCACTGTATATGGTACCACTTCTGGCTGAGAAGATGAACCTGGTATGGTACCACATACTAAAGAGTTTGGTACCAAATTCATTTACCATATCTTCTCAACCTAAAGTGGTACTGTATAGGCACTGCATGTATATGGTACCACTTCAGGTTGAGAAGGTACTGTGTATGAAGCTGGTACCAAACTCTTCAGTATGTACGGTCCCAGCTTCATATAGTACTTTCTCAGTCCCACTATGGGCTGAGGTATAATGTATGAATCGAGCGCCATACTTATCGAGAAATGGCAGATGGTTAGTCTTACTTCTATGGCGTGACTTATTTTAGGTGGAGCGACGCAACCACGTAAATCTCAGTAAAGTGACTGTGTCTAAACGTTACTCTTTCCAACTGTCACTTGGTGCCACTCCACTCTTTGTCTGTCTGTCTGTCTGTCCGTCTGTACACCTAGCCTTTGTTGGAATGACTGTGTCGGTGTTGCTTGGCTTGGGTACACTAACACTGATTGAGGGCGCATGATTAGCAGGGCGCCTCGACACATCAACCACCCACCCTATTGTAGTCTCAACTGCTGTGCTTTTTATTTTAGGATGGAATCGGCCGACCGTTTGTTCCCTCTGCTCAGGAATCGCACCTTGTACAACCGGTTCCTGGCACCCGGTCAAGTATTCGGTGAGCGAGCTTCAATATTAATTTTTGGGGCCGCTTCTGCATAGGCGAGTGCCTTGTCGGATGGGCAAAGAGGAACGATTTTTTGCTCAATAAAACCCACTAAAGAAATAGTATACTGCCGCCATTAGGGCAATGAGATAGATCAGTTTCTGACTGCCAAACGACACAATACTATTAATTCTCTATTGCCTATAGGACAGAGGGGATTTGTCAGCACAGTAGTATGCTAATATTTGTTTCCGTTAGAGTTTTTGTGTTCTTCAGTGCTATGCTAATTTATGGTGACTTCTTCATTGTTACTGACAGATAAAATAGTAGTATGCAAATTTTAGCCGGCCGTGTATACGAACCATCCTCAGTCTAACGTGAAACGAATTATTGCAGGTGTGACAACCAATGTCTCCGTAGCGGTCTACATCGAATCGATGTCCTCATTCAAGGCTCAGACGATGGTAAGGTGGAAAAACTTTTGATTGGCCTTTTTGGCTCGCCCACCTACTTGTCATCTCGCTAAGGCGCCTAATTCGTCTGACCGCCCAAGAGGGCACCTGGCTTCGATCGATAGCCTTGAATTCATGGTCAACAAGATAAGGCTGGCACCCGCGTGAATGGAGCAGGCATTTAGATAGCACGCGCTAAATTATGACTTGAATAGTAGTACGAGCACTGTCACAAATAGAACGATCAAATTTTCTGATTTCCTCCCCGTCGAATTGCACTTATCTGAGCTGCACACATAGCACTTCGGGGAGCCTTCTGTTGCGCTACAAGTAATGGCTAGCGCAAAACATCCAGAATTCCCTACGTTGCATCCTCGAACAATTGTCGATTCTAGAAAATAGACCACTTTTTAGAACAAAGGCTAATTAGCTAGGTTTTTTTGTTAGTGGCTTAGCTTCTTGCTCTCTAGAGAATTTTGACACTAATCAATAAATTGAAGCGGGATAAAAAGCGCGCGAAAATCGAACTCCAAGCCATTGACGTTTATCCTGGCCTGTGTAATGATACTCATTAATCGCTTTTTGGTTATTGCTTTCCGACTAATGGCCCACCGAGCCCAAAAAGCTAATATTTCACTTACGCGACTCGCGATGGCAAACGTGCTTGAAACAATCGCTTGTAATACCGCAACCTGTCGCTGTGTAGGTGTCTCCTGCTCCGGTATAACAAGTGTTAGCACTCTCTAAAGGCATTTTTTGGAGAATTGCATAGGAACAGTGAAGGATTTCGGTTAATTGAGCGATTTCAGAGGAATTTTAAAACTGAGGGTATAACCAGAGATGCCTACCAAATTCAAACTTCGAACTTGATATGGCATGGTATAGTATAAACTTGGCGATTTGAATTCGATATGGTATGGTAGTACCAAAATCATTATTCACTACTAAAATTATCTGGTAAAAGCGTTTGATTTTGATTTGGTATGGTATAGTATAGAAGGAGCTGTTTTGAATTTGGTTTGGTATGCTACTACTAGTACTAAATTCAAAGATTGATTTTAGTACTAGTACAATTTTGGTATGGTGGGCATCCCTGGTTATAACTACTGAGTATAAAGTGTGATATTCGCTTTTTAGATATATTTTTTTAGCTGTGTATATAATCTTGCCCAGATTGAAATCACCCAATACACTATAGGTTCAGCTGCACTAATAGCACATAATTGAAACTGACTTTTGCAATAGACAAACAAATTGCATTACCGACAAGCCTCGTACCAACCAGGAACAGGAATAAACTAACTAAGAGCGCCATACTGCAACAAGTTTAGTTAGGCGGCACAAAGCTTAGCGGCCTATGACTCAAGAAGACGAATGCGATTTCCATCAGAATGGGTTACATGCTACAGAATACTAAAACCAACTATAAAAGTGCAGTTTTCAGGACTTTGAAGTTGACATGTACCTGGCTATGTCGTGGTTCGACCGACGTCTTGCCCACAATTGCAGTCATCCCATTTTAATAGCAAATAAAGCGACGGCCGATGGAATCTGGCATCCAGACTTGTACTTTGTCAACTCTAAATTTGCCTATTTACAAGAAGTTACTACTCCCAATTTTATGGTGCTCGTTTATCCGGACGGAATGATTTTTAAATCTATGAGGTAGTTTTAAACAAGTCTATGTTCAGATCAACTTCTAAAACATTTCAGAGTGGATGTTACATTATCGTGTATGATGAACTTGAGACCATTTCCAATGGATACCCAGAAATGTCCGTTCCTCATTCAAAGCTGTAAGTTGTTTGCAATAGAATTTAACGGCAGACCACAAAGTTTTGGTTTAATAGCGGGGCGGCGGCTTTAATAAATTCTAATAGCTAAACGTCAGTTGTCACCTAGAAAGCCTAAAACAAAGTACCGTAGACTTTTATCTCCCTCCTTCCAAATCAATTTTGTTCTCAAAAAACCAAACGATCAGTTCTTTTGAGATCGTTTACCCACAAACCCGACAGAAGTAATCGGTCAAGAAGAAATAAGTTTTTGCCGAACCGCTTTCTCCCTTACGCGTCTCGATAAATCACTGGCATCTTTAGGGAAGAAGGACGTATTTTTTGCTTCAGATGCTTACGTGGAAAACGTGGTCAATTTAACCTGGCACGTGGACACGGCCGCAGGATATCCGATCTCCAATAACCCTAAAATAAAACTTAATGACATGGAGATCGTGAACAGAACTTATAGCTACTGCTCTGGGGTCTATGAGATGTTTAGAGGAAAAGGTAAACTTTTGGCTCTTACACCCAGTGGCGTATCCAGGATTTTGGAAAGGGGGGTGTAAAATTTTGAAACTGCCTGGTTGGGCCGCTGCCCAACCAGGGTAAGAAAATTTAGCAAAATTAGCCTTCAAAAACGCGTCTAAAAGGCATTCCGAGCTTAAAATTAACAGAAATTACAAGTTTTAGTAGTTTATAATGGCCTGGTTGGGCTTCTGCCCGACTAGGGCGAGAAAATTTTGAAAATTTGGCCTCCAAAAACGCATTTAGAAGGCATTCTGAGCACAAAATAGACAGTTTTAGTACATAATTCATTAGTTTCTTTTATTTTTGACAGACTTTTTCTTCCTACCTCCACCGCAAAAGGGGGTGTGTATATTCTGTTCACAATCCACTTAGATCCGTTCGTTTCTAGCTACCGTACTCGACATAGTCTTTGGTTTTTCAACACGAAAACATCTATCTATCTACTACGGTAGCCAATTTTCAGAGATGGAGTGGAAGTGGCGTAGCGGCGCTGCTGTTTTTCGCTAAAGAGTGGCAATTGTGGGACAGTATCCCCGCGCATTAGCGAAAACCTAACTGATTAAGCTGAGGCTAAGATAGATCCTGAAAGTACGTTTAAGTTCATCCTAAGCTTAATCCCCAATCAATGTCGAAGCTTAAAACTTGATCACAATGCTGAACAGAAGCTGGTACTTCAAAATTGGTAGGGGGTAGTGTCGATGCATCAAAATCAGAGCATCAGTGCGTCATGCATAAGTGAAATGCACGCTGCTTCCCTCGCAATTCGCAACGGAAACCTAGCTTAGTCTGTACAACGCAGGGATGTGAGGTGTGCTTTTTTCCAGTGTTTTTTTTCGTTTTTTTCGAAAAAAACGGTTTTTTTCGAAAAAAAACGGTTTTTTTCCTAAGGGTCGGAAAAAAAATAAATCGCGGAAAAAACTCAAGCTAAAAATAGCTAATTTATGTCATTTTTCTAACCAAAAATTGACTTTTGCGATGTATAGTAGTAGGCCATACCTGACTCAAAACTGTTAGAAAAACAACAGAAAAGACCAAATTTGGCATGATAAAACAAAAATGCAAACTGCTGTAAGAAAATTTGCAAATAGGGTTTATTGATTAAGCCTGTCAGGGACTGTTTCATGCCTGTTTCGTGATTTATATCTATGTAACACGTGTATTTCTGGTCCGAGAAGACTGAAGAAGGCGCTAAAAAGCGTTAGGAATCCTAAAACCAGTCTAGGATACTCAGAACTTGGGCTGGAGTTTTTTTCCGCGATTTAGGAAAAAAACCTGAAAAAAAGCCGAAAAAAAAACTGAAAAAAAACAGGCCGAGGTTTTTCTCGGAAAAATATACAACCCTGGTACAACGTATACACACCCTACACCCCCTGGATACGCCACTGCTTACACCCTTTAAGTACTGTGTACAGTATGTGTTTACGTATATACAGTAAAACTTCTAATAATCGCGCTGCACTATTATTTTTTCGTGATAGCTTTCGGGGGTGCTATTATTGGAGTGTGCGCGTTTATTACTTCAATGCTACATTGGCCATCTCAAGTATCCTCATTTTTCTGAAAATACAGTGTATTTCTGTCTTAAACACAAGCAATTTTTACATGACTTTTAGTCTGACAAATGTTTACAAACTTAATGAAAGAAAATTGTCTCAAAGGGACAATATTCTACATTGGAAACACGTACAAAGCGTTGATAGTAGTGCGCGTGGGAGCGCTATTATTAGAAGGGCGCTACTACTAGAGCGTGTGCGTTTATATTTTCGGGCTGTCCGTAAAGTTCGTTACTATTGGAGCGGCGCTTTTATTAGAAGTTTTACGGTATTAGCTTTCCAAGGTGTCCCCCAAGCTTAGCTAAAAGCAGTAGAGTCTGGTGCTTTTTTATTCTATTTTCGGAACAAATTATTACCGTGGGCCGTGAACAAATTGGCTGCACTTTTTGTGAGAGCAATAATCTTTAACTGAATGCTTCCTCTTGGTTTCAGGTCGCTGGGCGTGTTTGATAGGGGAAATTGTGATGAAGCGTCTGATAGTGTTTCACATAATTCAGACGTACATTCCGACCGGGATGTTGGTTGTGATTTCGTGGCTGAGCTTCTGGCTCGATGCCAGGGCTGCTCCTGCTCGCATCAGTCTCACCATCACCACCCTGCTCACCCTCACCACTATGAGCAATGGGGCCAGACAGGACCTGCCTCAGGTTTGTTTACCTGTATACTTTGTTGGGTTCACCAATTGGTTTTGTTTGTAGTGTCCAGTTCTTATGCTGTTTGTGTAACATCTCTCTTTCGATAAGGGTCATTTTTGTTTTGATGTCTTTGTGTGTTCATGTATTTATATTTTATTAGTTCCCAGGGTGGATATTTATTACGAAAAACAAACCACAATTTACTCTGGGTTTTTTTCCGAAACTGCGTTTACTTCCAATTATTTTAGAACTTTCTGAACCTTTAGATCCCCTTCCTGAGGCTAAACCTTCTGGAGTGCCGCCTGCATGACTCTGTCTGTCTGTCTGTCTGTCTGTCTGTCTGTCTGTCTGTCTGTCTGTCTGTCTGTCTGTCTGTCTGTCTGTCTGTCTGTCTGTCTGTCTGTCTGTCTGTCTGTCTGTCTGTCTGTCTGTCTGTCTGTCTGTCTGTCTGTCTGTCTGTCTGTCTGTCTGTCTGTCTGTCTGTCTGTCTGTCTGTCTGTCTGTCTGTCTGTCTGTCTGTCTGTCTGTCTGTCTGTCTGTCTGTCTGTCTGTCTGTCTGTCTGTCTGTCTGTCTGTCTGTCTGTCTGTCTGTCTGTCTGTCCTGCAGTCCATTCATTTCAGGTCGCCTATGTGAAGGCCTTAGATATTTGGCTGTCCTTCTGCACTGCATTTGTCTTTTGCGTCCTGTTAGAGTATACAGCAGTCAGTTTTTTCGTCACCAAAAGGACCTCACACTGTGAACACGTCCGTGCAGCCAGGGAGATGTCAAGCATGTGTCAATCATTAGGACAGGTTAGTGGTGCTGTCTGGCAGTGGGAAACTTCTAGTGTAGCCTAGGCTTACCTAGTGCACCACAGTAGGCCTAGGCAGAAGTTTTCCACCAATCTCATGCCCACCAACCCCGAGTGTTGTTCGAGAACTATACCTTATTTGGGCCTGCTAAGCTGCTGCTATTCTGTTAAGCCAAGCCAGAGCAGTCACAGTGTGAGTCGGCTGGCCTCTCAAGGAGTGAACATGGAGCCTCGACCCTCCTACACAGAGTTGTCGATGGACTACATAGTAAAGTCTCCCAGCGACCGGGTACGGGTGTTGCGACGTCGACAGGATTGTCACTCGCATGATCTGTCGTCCGAGCGCCAGGTCTGCTCATTTGACTGCCGATCCTTTCTTTTCTTCCTTTCATTAGCTTAGCGTTTTACTTTTTTGAACCCGATGACGTCATAATGGTGATTGACCCTTGTAGCCAGATGAATGGGAGATTCACAATATGGTACTTGATCATAGTTTGCAAGCGGTCGGTTTGGTTGCGTCTGTTGCATGCTGGCTTAGGGGTAGACCTAGTTGTCATGGCTGCTGCTGCTGCTGCTGCTGCATCCCGCACTTCACCGGCTGTTGGGCACCTATTGATTTTTGAAAAATCAATAAGTCAGTGCTGACGGTTTTAGGCCTTGCTCAGCTCCACTGGCAACAGTAACAGCGCCCATGTTTTTCCACCGAAAAGTGACTTTGGAAAACCATGTCAGGTTTGCGGTGCACGTTGGGAGAAAATTGCCAAGGCCATTGACAAACTGTCACGAGTGCTCTTTCCTGCACTGTTTACAGTTACTACCGTAATTTATTGGGCCTACTACTTATCGCAGTCGAACACGATATCTGAAGATTGAGCCACAACTGTGCCTACTTTGATTCCAGTGATTTTCAGTCAGATGATTACGAATATATTTTTAGTAGAATTATTGTCATAAAATGGTGCCATATTGAGCTGCAATTTTATTGCCTTCTAAACATTGTCAAAACTTGACAGCGAATTTTCTCATCACACATGATAAGAACGAAGAACGCCAGTGTACTGTTGACCATTGACAAAATACTGACAATGTCTGACCAGATGATGTACAGATTGTTGGAACTGCCTTGCTCGTTCAGAAGCCAATCGTGTGCAAATTGCTCAAGCACTGCTAAGACAAAGCTAGGAGCAGTGCAGAGCAGATAACTGCTCACTAGCATAGCTATTGATATCGTTGCTTCCTTTGCTTCTTTCAGGCGCTGCATTTCCTTGCGCTCATGCTCTTCAACAATAGGCTTCACAGCTAAAACTGGTAATTACACTTCACATTACACGTGCCGGCACAACCCAAAGACAATCATCACATAGTCCCAACTAAATCTTTCGCTAACCTGAATCAATGTGTTGATCAACTTGAGAAACCACAGAAACGGGCTTGTACATTGCCATGACTTTCATCAAACCAGCTTGCCGTTTAGCTGCACGCATGTTGCGCAGAATTGCTGCATTCAGCACAAGCAGCAGTAAGCAAGGTAGAAAAACTCCAAGTACATTGCCCACATAGAAATCCAGCATGATGTACAATTGAACCCAAGCTCCTATTGCTTGATGAATGAACACAGTTTGCAAAATTTCTGTGCAGTTCGGATAGTCAACCAGTTGCAGTGACCACGCGGTTGGAATTCTAGAAATGTCATTAATGCTCTAAAACGTTTGCGAAAAAAACAGGAAAAATGATGAGAAGAGAAGGAGAAGGTGGAGGTGATGGAGAAATTCATAGGGATTGACATGAGTAATGCGAAGGAGAAAGAGAAGTTGATAAGATAGTGAACAGAAAAGAGAAGGAGAAGGAGAAGGAGAAGGAGAAGGAGAAGGAGAAGGAGAAGGAGAAGGAGAAGGAGAAGGAGAAGGAGAAGGAGAAGTTGATAAGATGGTGAAGAGAAAAGAGAAGGAGAAGGAGAAGGAGAAGGAGAAGGAGAAGGAGAAGGAGAAGGAGAAGGAGAAGGAGAAGGAGAAGCTGATAGGGATGGAGAAGGGGAATCGGAAGGAGAAGGATAATGAGACTGCGAAGGCGAAGGCAAAGGTGAAGGCGAAGGCGAAGGTGAAGGAGAAAGAGAAGGAGAAGGAGAAGGAGAAGGAGAAGCTGATAGGGATGGAGAAAGGGAAACGGAAGGAGAAGGATAAGGAGACTGAGAAGGAGAAGGCGAAGGAGACTGGGAAGGAGGTGAGAATGAGAAGCAGAAGAGGAAGAAGAAGAAGAAGAAGATTGGGGCGAAGAAGGAGAATGAGATTGGGAAGGAGAATGGGTCTGTGAATGAGGAGGAGAAGGAAAAGGAGAAGAAGAGGGAGATTGGGCAGGAGAAGGAGAAGGAGATTGGGAAGGAGAAGGAGACTCTGAATGAGAAGAAGAGGGGAAAAGAAAGCAGCAGGAGACCGAGAAGACACAGACAGAGAGAATGCAACATAACTCATACCTTAACACCACGCAACCAACACACGTCAAAAATGCAAGTACACATCTGAACATATCAGATGAAATAAAGTTAGCTGCTCTTTGCAGAGACAGAATGTGTTCTTCTCTGCTCTGCCAGCTTAGTAGCCATTTCTCTATCGTAGCAATGATATAAAGGTATGGAATAATTAGCTCTATAATCCTATTGTATGTATAAGTTAGGATAATAATGTAATTGTACAAATGGTAGACAGTTTCCAACTTTAAGAAGAGTGCGATTGCATCCAACCCATAGATTACACCGAAGCAGAAGCACATTGACGCATCAGAAATTGCCAACACTGCCAAATAGAGGTGTGTGGTTCTTTGAGGGTTCGAATTATCATCAAGTGTCTTCTGCAGTTTGGCCGAAACCTCTCCATTGCTAACTCTGCCATAAATGGCTTCCAATGGTGATGAACATGTAAATTTCTGCCACTTAGGCCATCTTCTCCATTTTCGCTCACTTTCAATCTGGGCCTTGAGCATCAACTCAAAAGCCACTACCAATATCACATTACCTACTAGCCCAACAAGACTGACAACGGATGCACAAATGATGGTCACAAACCTAGGCGTGCTGTAACTGTCAACAGGGGCGCATATACTTGAACTTTGGTTCATAGGACAGCTAGTGAAACCAGTATCGGAAGCTAGAGTGGGTGCGATTAGAGATTATTATTCATGGCTGCTCCTCTGAGGACAAAACATGGATAAATGATTTATTGAGCACATTAATTTTCAAATACAAAAGCCGAACTTGCATGCAGATGCCTATCTTTTGTTGGCAGCTGAATCACAGCCCCCAATGCTTTGCTATACAATGGGGTAGGGCTTGCACTTTTTTGGAGGTACCGAAAGTGCCCCATAACATAGTGCCATCACTGCCAACGCTAATAGAACCACTCCAACCACTCCAATTATCTTGAAAATCTTCTCATTGCTGTTATCTGAAAGAGTTAAGTAACATTATGACATATTTCGAGGATGCGTCTGGACACATTACGATGTTGTTTTCAGAATGTGAATAAAGGTTCCGCATAAAGTTTACCTTCAGGTTTTCTAGTTGATGGTACCGGTGTTGTATTCTTCTTAATTGTCTTTGTTGTGGTGATGCCAGTGTTTTCAAAAGTGCTTGACACATTTGTTGTAAGGCTGGTTTGACTTTCCACTTCAGTAGACAACGACACTTGTGTTCTAAGATTGGACACGGAATCGGAAATCGTAGTAGACGCAGGTGTCAACCAGGATTCGTTAAGTTTGGTCTGTGTACCATCATTGCTCGATCTCACCGAAACACACAGACATGTCAGCACTATTACTTTTACTATGGTACACTTCATCTTGCGCAACAATTTACTAGTCAGGAAGCTTATAGCTTACGCAAAAAGTTTACACCAGTCATTGTGAAGCCATGCCCTTTGAGGGCTACAAAGTTTGTAGCTTAGGAAGCAGACAAGAATTTAGTGATGCCTGCTGGTGTACAAGTAACAAGTAGATTTGCTTAGTATTAAAAATCGGAGCCATTACATTCGTAAAAAACATAGCTGCTGTGTTGCTTGTCTTATAGTGTGTTATGTACTAACAAGATCAAGAGTCTTAGGGCCCAGATACAAGGATAAATCGCTGGTTTTCGGGCAATTTAAGCATTTTTTGTGTCTGAAATTGTGGAATGTTGTGTCACAGAAAAATTGGATGGTGGTGGGTGGCAAAAATAGTCTCCGGATGACATTCCAATGGGGTTTGTATTAAGTTTGTGCAATTGCTGCTGCGCTAAGTAAATTTATTTTAACTAGAGCATAGGCCAAAAAAATGTCCACCCCTTTTTTTCGAACTTTACTCAATCGATTTGTTTTTGGCAATTCTCTATCGATCCGGCTCAAAATTTCAGGATCAATTAACAAAATTACTGGGTAGATACTGTGCAAGCTTGGTGCAAAAATTTCAACTGTTGTTGGTTTTATGACCCAAAAACCAAGAATCAGAGTTATCCACAGAAATTCTAAGTAGAAAGTGGTAAAGAGGGTGAAAGTCGATGCAAATGTGTTGACTGAGGCCCGGCCAAGAAGGGATAATAAGCACAGCAAATTCGAAGCTATTATCAAAAATAAGTTTTTGCTAGTTACCACACTACAGGCAGGCGACAGGTCGAAGGACTCACTACCAGAGCTGCTCCTTCCTCGAACTAGCGCTTGCTCGCTGTCCTAGGCAGCCTTGGTTTACCATATGAAGACAAATCTTTTCCCTTTTTACAAGCCGGCCAACTCAGGACAAACAAGAAACGAAAATTCAAAATTGGTCACAAGACAAGGTTAGCGAAATGAGTGATCTTAAGTGGGCCAATCATGGGCCGTCGAGTCGCTTGAGGCTCCTCCTCCTTCTCCTCCAAATGGCCGCTTGTGGCTCACCCACAACTCCTGGATGTTGGATCTCGCTCAGCTCTCTCTGCGCGCCTCAACACCTCTGAGGGCAGTTTGTAACAACAGAGCCTCAGCAGGAGTAACCGACACTGTCCAGATACCTTGACACCCCTGGGGTGGTGCGCAACACTGTAGGTGCACTTTGACCATGCCATTTTCATTCTGGTGTGGGATGTAGAGTTGTGTCGGTCTCCTACTCAGACCAGCATGCAGTTGGTCCGTCGAGTTTGTAGCATCTCTGTTTTGCCATCGGGGAATGTCTTCTGCTCCTGCGGATCCTGATCTGGGCTCAGGGTGGATCGTAGCTGTGCCTCTCTGACCCTCTGGCACTGTGATTGTAACCATGAGCACTTTAGTGATCTGTTGTGCCAATGGCTGACTCACTCTCCCCAGGCCTGGCAGATTCCTGCCTGCTCTCACAGGGTCCTCTGTTCTCAGTGGCTGTGGTGTTCCTCACCCAACTCCTCCTTGACAGGGAGCCAAGGAGCCGGTCGTCCTCTCCCTCTCATCGATCCACAAAGGACTGATCATCCATGCTTGCACTCCATTCTTCAAATAGTAATTAGCGATTTTAATAAATCTCAGTGGAACCTCCAAATCTGTGCTGACGAATTTGCTATCGATATTGAGCTGGATCGATCCATATTGAGCTGAATCGATCCTTATTGAGCTGAAAATATCGATATCGATATCAAATACTGTTGAATTTTGATATCGTCAGAACACTATTAATAAGCATAGCAAATTCGAAACTATTATCAAAAAGAAGTTGGTAGTTACCACACTACAGGCAGGCAACAGGTCGAAGGACTCACTGCTGGAGCTGCTCCTTCCTCGAACTAGTGCTTGCTTACTGTCCTAGGAGGCCTTGCTTTGCCATACAAAGGCAAATCTTTTCCCTTTTTACTAGCTGGCCAACTCAGGACAAACAAGAAACGAAAAGTAAAAATTAGTCACAAGACAAGGCAAAGTTAGTGAAATGATTGATCTTAAGTAAGCCAATCACGGGCCGTCAAGTCACTTCACGCTCCTCCTCCTCCAATGGCCGCTCGCCACTCGATCTCTCGCTCCTTGCCAATTAGAAAGGGTCTCTGCCAGGTCCCGCGCGATTTTGCCCATGCTTCTCTGCTATGAAGATGTCTTGCCGCTATCGCCCTGATCAAGGAAGCCGCGCCCAATACAAACCCGGTTCTGCACAATATTACCCATCAGTAATTGAACTTTGTTTGTATGCAGTGTTCTGAATTGGTAGTGTGTTTGTGCACTTGACAAAGAGTCTAGTTTATGCTGAAACATATTACCAATTGCAAACTATGCCATATGGAATATAGGAAAATATTCGAAAACATGAAAAGAGTCAGCTCATTTCATTTTTATGATACTCTGCTCTCATCCAACAGACAGCAGAAACAGCTATACAAACAACAATGACAGCAACAGACAGACTAACAATAGTTACTATCAACCATGTTCTGTTCTCATCATCATCATTTTTCTTTCCAGATCCTAGAAGTGCAACACTTATCTTTCATATGTAGCGATAAACTTGATGAAGTAAAGTAGAATTATACCTGAAGTAGTTTTGGTTTGCTGCTTGGTCTGCATAGAACTTTCTACTGTAGAAACTGCACTAACTGTGTTTGGTGTCTGTGTCGTCCTTGAGGTTTTAGTTGAAGTTTTCATTTTATCCATTGTGCTGGTGTTGACTTTGGTGGTAGGTGCTGTTTGTGTCATCCTTGAGGTTTCAGTTGAAGTTTTCGTTTTATTCGTTGTGCTGGTGTTGACTTTGGTGGTAGGTCCTGTCTGTGTCGTCCTTGAGGTTTCAGTTGAAGTTTTCGTTTTATTCGTTGTGCTGGTGTTGACTTTGGTGGTAGGTCCTGTCTGTGTCGTCCTTGAGGTTTCAGTTGAAGTTTTCGTTTTATTCGTTGTGCTGGTGTTGACTTTGGTGGTAGGTGCTGTTTGTGTCATCCTTGAGGTTTCAGTTGAGGTTTTCGTTTTATTCGTTGTGCTGGTGTTGACTTTGGTGGTAGGTACTGTCTGTGTGGTCCTTGAGGTTTTAGTTGACGTTGTCATTTTATTCGTTGTGCTGGAGCGTTTAGTGGTAGTTTTCTGAGTTGTGGTGGGCTTTATTGGCCTACCTAAAAGATGCATATATAGGAGACAGAGTTTATGCAGTTTGATGAGAAACAATTATTTTTGATGATGAGTTACTGTAATAATAAGTTAGTGTTAAGATGTACAAAAAAATCAATTAGCTGTAGTGATGTAAAGTAATGGAATTTGAATTTCAATTCAATTACAATTAAATTGTGAGCTCGGTTCTTAATTTCAATTAAAATAAATAAAATTAATTGGAATTGTTTTGCATTATTTTCATTTACAATTATATTTTCAATTAAACTATTGAACCACCGAAAATTTCAATTATATAATTTTTTCAAAATTATTTGTCATTTATTTGTCATTATATTTGTCAATTTTTTTAAAATATTGTCGAATTTTTGCTGCTAAAAGACAGTGGTGTATCCAGAAGTTGAAAACAATGTCCATATAACTGTTTGGAGACATCAAACACCAGTGAGAGAAAATTTATAAAATACCTTTTAAAAACGCATAGGCATTCTGGGGGTAACATTTAATGCACGCAGTTCATTAAAGTATTACGATACACAAACTAAATGTTCTTTTGTCATTTTTTACCAAAATCTCTTTGTACTTTCGCCATAGGGGAGCGTACACCCACCATATACATACACCAAGAAGTCACTGTTTTAACTTTTATGAGTATGAAGTGAATAGCAGAGAGCAAAATGTTAGAACACAAAACCAAGTCAACATAAAATAGGTGACAAAGCGTAATCGGACCAAAGTCATTTGCTCCTCTAATAATTACGCTTACATTCACAATACGAAATAATTGAAAAAAATAATTGAAATTCCAGGCGAATTTCAATTAAATTAAATTAATTGAATTGAATTGAAATTATAAACAGGCCAATTATGCAAATTTAAACTATAATTAATCTAATTTTTTTACATCACTACATTAGCAAAGCAAAAAATAGACTTGAATATCCATTTAAATCTACAATATACAGGGTGTGCCAAAAAAAAACAACCCAGCAGATTTTTCGCTGTAGCAACCGCAAATCTCAACCGATTTGAACGAATCCTTTTTTAAATGAAAGATAAATAAATTCTTGAAAGATTGATGTAACACTTATTAATGTACTCTGCTTGGTTCCTGAGATATTCACTCTCAAAGTCAAAACTGTGATTTTGGCAGTGAACAAGAGGGATTTTTTATTATTCCGCTGCACTTCGTAATAAAACGGATTCCTGCTACTGCTGAGGGCTATTGGAGGCTTTACTGGTGACACATAAACTCGGTCCACTTCAACAGTAAAGTGTCATTAGCCCCCAGCAGTAAGAATCTGCTTTTTTATGAAGTGCAACGGAATCGCTCTTGTTCTTTGCCAAAATCTGTTTCGACTTTGAGGGCAAATATCTCAAGAACTAAGCAGTGAATCTCAATAAAAATTACACCAATCTTTGAAGAATTTATCAGTCTTTCATTCAAAAAAGGATTCGTTCAAATCGGTTAAGATTCATGGTTGCAAAAGTAAAAAATCTGCTGGGTTGTGTTTATCACTCTTGTTCACTGCCAAAATCTCTGTTTTGACTTTGAGGGCAAATATCTCAGGAACTAAGCAGGCTATCTTAATAAGTGACTGATCAGTCTTTCAAGAATTTATTTATCTTTTATTTAAAAAAAGATTCATTCAAATCGGTTGCGATTTGCGGTTGCTACAGCAAAAAATCTGCTGGGTTGTTTTTTTTTGGCACACCCTGTATATACATATACAAACAAAATTTCAATATTGCATATTTTTTTGTATATTTGTATATTAAGAATATTATAAATTTTCTGCTGGAAAGCATGATTTCGACAAACCAGGTGGGTTAAGGGTACCATGACGGGTGTCATTGTCATATGGTAGGGCGTTGTAGGGTTAGCCAACATGAAATATTCTCAAATTGCATGAGTGCATTCCGATTTCAGGCAGTTCTCCCAACCGGTGCGAACTCTATTAAGTGATACTGACCTCAGTCTAAGATTTTTACCAGCTAAAATTTATGTTGTTGCTAAAACTCAGGCTTTTTAGGATCTGTAATATCAAGAAATTTTTTGTGCCGTGTGGGTAAGTCACCGGTGGTCGAAAATCTTTAAGTAATACAAATGCTAGCAACAAATTCAAACTTACGCTTTAGGTACACTCCTTTAGTTGTTGGTTAACAGGTATGTTAAGGCTTAGGTTCTGGCTTTAGTCTTCGATTCAGGCCCACTAAGCTCATACATAGGTATAGTTTTAAGCAGAAATAGCCCCACCCCCTGAAATCGTTATTACGCATCATAGGGAGAATGGATGAACGGGTTTATCTGAAAATATAATAACACGTTTAAAACTGGGATGAAACGAAAAAGGGAAACGTGCGGGATTCGATTATCAATTTCGTCGTTGAGCGTGCCATTTTTTCGTTTCAAACAACAAAACTCATTGCGAAATACTTCTAAAACGAAGATGAATAATATTTTGTCTTAATGCAGACAAGGCTAAACCGCAAATTTTACAAATTCTTCTGGAAAAGTTGAAGACATAGGCTCAAAATCCGAAAACACCCAAAGAAACTGTAAAAATATCTCAATTACCGTACGAAAGTGGCCAAAATCTGCTAAACTACTTACTGCAAAAATATACAAATGAAAATATACAAACCGTTTGTATATCAAGTCTGTTTGTATATGTATATTGAACATTGCATCAACAGTCCGTTTGTATATGTATATGTATATGTATATCCAAAACATTTGTATATACAGTATAGATAAAAAAAAATGTCCCATCGCTTTTTCGGCCTTGACTCAAACGTTTCGTTCTCAGTCACTTCTTTACCGATTTGGCTCAAATTATCAGCAAAAATTAACAACATGGTTGGCTAAATATTCTGCAAGTTTAGTGCCAAAATTCCGACTCATACTGGTTTTATGACCCGAAAACTAGGAATGAGGGTGGTCCACGCAAATTTAATTTTTTTCGGTAATACAAGGAGTACAGTCCTGAAACTTGCAGGAGTGATTGGTGTTGCTATTGGGCATAACATACTAAGCGGGCAGCCCTGTAGCTCAAAGGGCACTAAAATGGGGGAATTTCAAAAACATGACGAAATATGACTTTTCTTCGTAAAACCGGCAAAATGACGATTCTAAAGATTTTTAATTTTCAAAAAACGCTGCAGGGATGGTTACTATGGCGTGGAACAGAGTTTAAATATCAGGTTCATTTATTTGTCGAACTTCCTGCTACAATCTATGTTGATTAACAACAGATTCAGTGCTTTGATTCTAGAAGGTGCAGATTTCTTAACTATGGGATTTTCACTCATGTTTTTGAAATTCCCCCATTTTAGTGCCCTTTGAGCTACAGGGCTGCCCGCTTAGTATGTTATGCCCAATAGCAACACCAATCATTCCTGCAAGTTTCAGGACTGTACTCCTTGTATTACCGAAAAAAAATAAATTTGCGTGGACCACCCTCATTCCTAGTTTTCGGGTCATAAAACCAGTATGAGTCGGAATTTTGGCACTAAACTTGCAGAATATTTAGCCAACCATGTTGTTAATTTTTGCTGAAAATTTGAGCCAAATCGGTAAAGAAGTGACTGAGAACGAAACGTTTGAGTGAAGGCCGAAAAAGCGATGGGACATTTTTTTTTATCTATACTGTATATACAAATTTGTATATGTATATTTGAATATACAAACCCACACTACAACAAACATACCATTGGGCTTGTTACATCGATTACTCCTGCATGCAATGCAATTTGGTTTTAATCCGCGTGGGCAACCTGGTGATTCAACGCACCGACCACAACCAACCTTTTCCAACACAACTGTTCCATTACGCACTAAAATGATATTAATTCATTCATGTGCTACATGTATTGTACTTGCACTAAATTCCATTGACTTTGAACTTTGAAACGTTTGGAGTTGATCGATTTATGAATAGGGTCAATTTTAAGTAAAATTTTAAAAGATTGAAAATAATCTTTACCCGCTAAATTCACGGTTTTGTCAATACCGTTATTAAAGATAGTATTTGTCGTTAAACATGTAACAGCTGCCTGCGGACCGACCAGGGGGAGGGGTTTTCCCTCAGGTTGGGAGTCGAGGGTGGTTTCGCCCAGAGGAGGGTCCAAAATTTCAAAAAGCTCCAAAACGCCTGGAAATGCGTTTTTAGCACGTTTTTTTCAGTAAAGAAGCTAAAAATCGTTATTTTAAACTGCCAAATAGCGTTTAGAGCTAAAAACGTGCAACAAATGACAAAAAGGACTTCCAAAAACACTTAAATATCACTTTTCTCATAAATATCATGCAGTGGAAACGCCAAATTCGGATTCCAAAGGCTTTTCAAGCGAATTTTAGGCTAAAAGTTAGTGCTTTCTGAACCACTTTGTTAGCACTGGAGCCACTACTGGTATTTGTATTTTTTGGGTCGAGGGTCCCTTAACCTGTCTCGGGGGGTGAGGGGGTTTGGCCTTTCCAGCTAGGGGGTAACCTCCACACCCCCAGTACATGTGTGGTTGATTGGGTATACCGATCCCATACCGAGAATTAGCAGCAGCTTTTCAAGCATATTTTCCACATTTTTATGGTTTGCAACTATAGTACTTTATAAATTCGTGTCATTTTAGCTCTTTAGAAGACAAACAACCCTTTTCTCCTCCCCCACCCGACTTAGGCCAGACCCTCCCGGATGGGCCGCCAAGCAGTGTGGTGCACTTTTTATCTAGGTAACTAGGTAACTAGGTATACCTAGTATTACCTAGTTGTTATTTGGGAAAAGTACCTAGATTTACTTTACCTAGTTGCTCGTTACTCTATTTTACCTAGTTTTACTTTACCTAGTTTTAAATCCACATAACTAGGTACTTCTAGGTAAAACAAGTTTACCTAGTTTGACATTTTCAGTTTTACGTGGTTTTTTCAGTCAGCAAACCTTCAAATTTCCGGCTTTCCCACAATTACAGTGGCCCAGCGAATGAATTTCTGACTTATTTGATCAATAAAATACAAATATTTACTGGAAATGTGTCCAACTTCGTAAATTTTAACTCCACTAACTTCATCATTGTTCTATTGAACCAAAAATAATACTTTGACTTGATTTCAAGCGTTTAAGGTTTACCTAGTATTACCTAGTTTTTCTGCGCTTTACCTAGTATTACTTTACCTAGTTTTTTAGGTGACAACTTTACCTAGTATTACTTTACCTAGTTTTTTACGTGACAACTTTACCTAGTATTACTTTACCTAGTTTCAAATTTTCAAAATGCACCACACTGCCGCCAAGACGATTTTCCGACCCCCTCCTATTTTTCTGGAAAATAATTTTTTAGCAAATTTTAGCGATTTTTTACAATTTCAGACAGAATAATTGCCAAATTCATCTATAAAACAACACCTTTTAGCTGTATTTGAGACAAATTAGCGATTTTTGACGATTTTTTGCGATATTTGAGTGTTGTTTAGTGCGCAACCCCCTTAAATTTGGACTCAGACGCCCCTCCCCGCTCCCTCTTCGGTGGATGACCTGCTACATGTATTGATTTAGGCACCTATTATTAATTCACAAGTTCTCCTGACCAGAACGAAGCGCATCAAAAACTTACCTTGACATGTTTTTCTGTAACAATACTGGCCAGACTTCAAACACTTCATTGTGTTTGGAAGTTTGCGTACAGTAGTATTATATGAGCCAGCATAGCACTTCAAAGCATCTAAAACTAAGCGAGTTGTGCATTTCTGCCTGCCATACAGGAAGCACATGACAGTAAGACACTGAACGCCGTTTATGATACCGACACCGAATTTGGATACCTGCTTCTTTATCGAATTTTAAGAGCCGGTTTTTCTAAGGGTCGACTCTTCCGGGTGTATCCTTAAAGCGCACAAATCAAAAGCGCACGTCTCATAAGCGCACATCCCATAAGCGCACTTCCCATAAGCGCACGCTCAGAAAGCGCACAAGCGCACAAAAAAGCGCACAAGTAAATGTTCCTTCCCGGTAGCCTTGTAGCCTTTCGGGATTGAGACAGGTACTGGGCGAGCAGACGATCAAGGCGCTGTTGTTCGGTCTGCCATTGTTGCTGTACTTGCTCTTGTAGAAGTTGGAGGCAATCACGAAATGTAGTAGACAACATGTGAGCATCAAATGGGGGGCAACGCCTGTGCCTGATGATCACGAAACCAAGGCAAACTTGAGCTTGAGAATAGGAAACAGGAGAAGCTTTGAAGTAGTACTTGGGCTTAACTGACTTTTAGAGATCCCTAATGAGGGCGTATATCTCAGGATCTAAGCAGAGCACATTAATGAAAATTTCAGCAATCTTTTAAGAATCTATTTACCTTTCATTTAAAAAAGGATTCATTCAAATTTTTGTTAGGGTCCCCTAAAAGTCAGTTTTGTCACCGCTGTAGCAACTGCAAATCTCAACGGATTTGAATGAATCTTTTTTAAATGAAAGATAAATAAATTCTTAAAAGATTGCTGAAATTTTCATTACTGTGCTCTGCTTAGATCCTGAGATATACGCCCTCATTAGGGACCCCTAAAAGTCAGTTTTGCCAGAACTTGAACTTGTAGTAGAACTGAATAAAGGTGGGCTTGGCACCAAATGAAAGGGTTTATGCTCGGATACTAGTAAAACACAACACACGCACACAACACAATCACTCAAAGGCGACTACACAATGCGAACACACTCACACAAAACAATGAAACTCTTCAGTACATACTGTTATACTTCCATCAACGGTGGACTCTGTTACAACTGAGACGGGAATCTAAAAGCCTTTATATATACAGTAAAGCTCTATACGTCCAGAACAGGCGTTTTATTTCACATAACCATATGTGCGCTTTCTGAGCGTGCGCTTATGGGAAGTGCGCTTATAGGATGTGCGCTTATGGGAAGTGCGCTTATGGGATGTGCGCTTTTAGGAACACCCCACTCTTCCCGGACAAATCTCAACTTTATGTCTCCGATTTGGCTAAAATTTTGTATTTTGGTATAATTTAACCTAAAAAGATGTTTTATCACCTTCCCGGTCGTTTTTGTGAGACTCAATTTTTCGACTGAACCTCAGATCTCGGCTTATAACTCTGGAACCAGTGAACGTATAAACTTGCCGATTGCATATTTATAATCACATGAGCGTTCTCTTTCAAACGATGCCCTACATGACCAAATTCCAGAGAAAAAATTTTTTTCGAACCCCTTCTGGGCCAAATTTGACCCCCTCAAAGGTATTGACCCCCATTTTTATATTTCATAAAAATGTAGCGCTATCTATTCACTTTTGATAGCACAAAAAAAATCGAGAAAAAAAATATACATCTAATTGAGTTTTTGGGCCTTGAAAGTTGTCAGGTCGAAAATTTGCCCAATAAAAGATTGCCTTGTAAAGAGCATATCTCTGTCAATTTTGAACCGAGTTCAGTGATTTTTTGCACACATATTGCACTGTGTCCCTTACACATACTGCACAAATCTGACCTTGCTGGCTCTTGCTTGGCGCCAGTTCTACGCTTCTTCTTGGTCACATTTCAAGATACATAGTTTACAAAGCAAATAGAATTTCCTGATAATCTGCAGTATCTTCCTGATAATTCGACAGTTGCGACTTTGTTACTGTGTTTTTGCCGTCTTTTCACTAGGTGCTGAAAGATATTTATATTTAGCCTTTGCATTCCTTCATTCATTGTTGTGTCTATTTCACTGGTAAACGTGTTTCCCTCTTCATTTGGTGCCAAGATCCGGGATCGAACCGGGGACCTTCAGATTCTCAGCCAGTGTCTGCCAAGTCAACCCCTGTGTTTCCAGTTCAACTGGTCGTTCGTCGCCTTGTATACAGATCACCGCGTCCTCCTCCCAGCCCAAGTTCACAGTTGACTGATCATCGCCGCTCTCCAATCGTTTCTTCCGTCTCCCCGATGTTGGGCGTGGTCAGATGGTTCAATCCTGCCTATGGCTACCGTTTTGTGACACGCTTCGACAATAATCAAGACTACTTTGTCCATGACCCTTCGGTCATTTCTCCTCACCCTTCTCAGTCGGCTCCTCAGTTGTGCCCCGGTGAAGCAGTTCGTTTCAACATCGCTGTGGATCCCTTTGGCCGGACTGACAGTGCTGTCAACGTTATTGGTTTTCCCTTTGATCAAAGCTCTCCTGATTCTCGCTCTCCTACCGTTCATGACTCCAGACGACCGTCAGGCTCGGATCTGCCCATGGAACGATGTTCGTCTGAGGGGGAGTGATGAAAGATATTTATATTTAGCCTTTGCATTCCTTCGTTCATTGTTGTGTCTATTTCACTGGTAAACGTGTTTCCCTCTTCAGTACCTACTACGTACCTACAACTAGACATCTATCTGGCCTGTGTCAAGGTTCGGTAACGACAGAGACAGCACATTTGTGGTGTAAAAGCATACATTGTACATGTAACAGGGGGTCTGGGGGTCTGCCCCCCCCCGACTTAGGCCAGCCCCCCAGATGGCCCCCTCCGAGACGATTTTTCCGACCCACCGCCCTCCGATTTTTCTGGCAAGTAATTTTTTGAGCAAATTTTTGCTATTTTTTGCAATTTCAGACACAAAAATTGCCAAAATCGCCTGTAAAACAGCACTTTTTAGCTGTATTTCAGCCCAAATTAGCGATTTTTAACCCAAAAATTGCGATTTTTTTCGATTTTTGAGCGTTTTTTAGTGCCCAACCCCCTCCCAAATTTTGGCTCAGACCCCCCGGCCGGCGCCAGACCCCCCAGCCCCCCTCCACCTTCGGCGGATGACCTGTTACATGTATGATCAATACTGTATGTATTAATTGACACTCCTGGTCACTGGCCTGGGTACGAACAATAAACTTATAGTTGAATATGTAACTGCTGTACTGAGATCGATTGAAAGTGTTTCTGGCCACAAAAGTACAAGAGTAAGGCCGGTTTGCCTAAGTGATTTACCTCGCATGTAACCCTATTGGGTTATCACTGGCTTGATCTGGTGTACATGTGCGTTGTATAAAGTTGTTGTTGTTGTTCTTCAATGCTAGCACCAGCCGAACCAAGCTAATAGACAAGCTACAGGTGCACCAATAATTGACAAACATGGACTAGTAGTCTTGCTTACTGAACATTTTTGGTCTACAAACAGAGGATAACTGTTGCAGATTTCATAAATAATAACTGGTTTAGATAACTCCACTGTCAATGGCATAGTATGTGCATATTGTACCTAAAGCCAGGTAATAAATACACAACCAAGTCTTAACTTAGGTTGATACTCACTTCAAGAGCACTGTGATAGTAAGCATCAGTGGATGATGCTGTGCACTCAACTGCTGCACCTAAAATTTCATTCTATTAGACAAACACAGAAAATACTACAACTGTTACTTCCATCGCAGTCTGGAAAGTTAGCCATGAAATCATTGGCCTTCACGACACGCCAAGCGTGAGGAACATGGAGAAAGAACTGTTTTGCGAATTCAAAGTTACCAACCCTTGGCTGCTGCCCATAGGTGTAGAGCGAAATTCTTTGTTGCAATACAGGTATAGTAAATGCTAAGTCAGATTATGCAATAAGTGCTAGAGCACCTCCAAATGAGTGACCAGTGAAAGTTATACTATATAGTGGGAATTCAATTGATGTGCGGTATAACTGCTTTTTCAGAGGTGGCCATACAGTGTTCAGAGCATCAACAAGCAGTTTGTTAACCTTTCCACCAATTCCACGGAATTCCATGCTATGTTGAAAGCGACTGGTTCAGTTTCCAGCATGAAATGCTGCTATAATGCTGCCTTGAACATGATCACTAGCAACAAAGTCAGTGCATGGCTTTCCAGACAACTTGCATGCTTGCTGCATCACTTTAGCTAATTGAATCTGACTATTACTTGTTTCTAAACACTCTCATGGGTTCATGTATGCAGCAGCAACAAACTTTAGCGTGGCTATTGCTCCTCTTTCTAAATACGAACTTATGTAGGTTAATTTTCTTAAGTACAACTTAGCAACAAACTGCAACTGTTCTTACCATTGTATTTATAACTTAAGCTTGTCCCAGGACAGTCATATACTATGCTGTCAGCGAAACAGCGAAACCACAAATATGCTGTCTCTGTCGTTACCAAACCTTGACACAGGCCAGATAGATGTCTAGTTGTAGGTACGTAGTAGGTACCTAGTGAAAAGACGGCAAAAACACAGTAACAAAGTCGCAACTGTCGAATTATCAGGAAGATACTGCAGATTATCAGGAAATTCTATTTGCTTTGTAAACTAATGTATCTTGAAATGTGACCAAGAAGCGTAGAACTGGCGCCAAGCAAGAGCCAGCAAGGTCAGATTTGTGCAGTATGTGCCAGGGACACAGTGCAATATGTGTGCAAAAAATCACTGAACTCGGTTCAAAATTGACAAAGATATGCTCTTTACAAGGCAATCTTTCATTGGGCAAATTTTCGACCTGACAACTTTCAAGGCCCAAAAACTCAATTAGATGTATATTTTTTTTCTCGATTTTTTTTGTGCTATCAAAAGTAAATAGATAGCGCTACATTTTTATGAAATAAAAAAATGGGGGTCAATACCTTTGAGGGGGTCAAATTTGGCCCAGAAGGGGTTCGAAAAAAAATTTTTGTCTCGAATTTCGTCATGTAGGGCATCGTTTGAAAGAGAACGCTCATGTGATTATAAATATGCAACCCGCAAGTTTATACGTTCACTGGGTCCAGAGTTATAAGCCGAGATCTGAGGTTCGGTCGAAAAATTGAGTCTCACAAAAACGACCGGGAAGGTGATAAAACATCTTTTTAGGTTAAATTATACCAAAACACAAAATTTTAGCCAAATCGGAGACATAAAGTTGAGATTTGTCCTAGTGATGTAAAATTATGGAATTTGAATTTCAATTCAATTACAATTAAATTATGGGCTCAGTTTTTAATTTCAATTAAATTAAATTAAATTAATTGAAATAGTTTTCCATTATTTTCAATTACAATTATATTTTCAATTAAATTATGGATCCTTGAAAATTTCAATTATGCAATTTTTTTCAATTATTTTTTCAATTTTTTTAAAATTGTTGTATTTTTGCTGTTAAAAGACAGTGACCCAGAACTTCGAAAAATGCCCATGCAAAAGCTTAGAGACACCTGGTTAGCCTGGTGCCGAACCAGGCAAGAAAATTTTAAAAGTTGCCTTATTAAAAAGCATAAAATGGCATTCTGGGGTAAATTTGCAGTTAGTTCACTATTATATATCAGTAAATAATCTAAAGGTTTTCTGCATTTTTGAGCAACATCACTTCCTAGGTACCTTCGCCAAAAGGGGGTGTAATCCCACCATACATCGAAAAATCACTGTTCTGACTTTTATGAACTACAAAATTAAAAGCAGACCATAAAACATTAAAAGAACAAAGTGAGGTCAGTATAAGCCGGCACAGTTGGTGTAGTGGTTTAGGCCGCTAAGCCACTGTGCGCCTGCTCGTGCGTTCATCTACTCGGTGGGGCAAGTTACTTGCCACAAGGAGTTGGTCATGGGCACAAAGCCCAACCCAGGCCACCGAAAGTTGGTGACAGCGAGTAGGTAAATGGGAACGGACTGGAGCAGCCTAGGCACCTAAGCTACAATTGCAACCACACATGTGTTGGGACATACGGGAACAGGGACAGCTACCACTGAGACCCGCCCTTGACACCGATCAAGTGTTTAGGCTAGTAGCGAAGGAAGGGCAGGATGTGGGTGTGCGTGATGGGCCCGCAGTGTGGCCTAACGCAGACGCAGGGTCTAAGCCCCGCCTCGACAATCCATCCATCCATCCGAGGTCAGTATAAAGAGGTGACAAAACTTAATAGGTTTTTGTTTGAAGTCATTCTCTAATACTCCAATACTCCCTAAAGCTTACGCATCTACTTACATTCACCACAGCAAATAACTGAAAATATAATTGAAATTCCAGGCGAATTTCAATTCAATTACAATTAAATTATGGCCCAACTTTTGAATTTCAATTAAATTAAATTAATTGAATTGAAATTAAAAACGGGCCGATTATGCGAATTTCAATTACAATTAAATTAATTTTTTACATCACTAATTTGTCCGGAGGTTAAGGAGCAAAAGTCGATTCCTAGAAAAACCGGCTCTTAAATAGTAGTCTTATATAGTAGTCTCAAAAATTCTCGATTTTGAATAGGTAGTTAGTAGTCATTTTGTCGTCGGCAAAATTGTAATTTAAGGTTTAGGATAAAAGAAGAAGTTGATAATCTAGAATGGTAACGCAAACAAATAAGAGGTTAAAATTTAAAAAAATAACATCTAGTTTTCTATATGGTGTGATACCAAAAATGCGTGGTATTTTCTACTGTTGGCAAGTCCGACTTGAACCTGGACTTATTAATAGGTTTTTAACCTGAAATCTGTGGACTTGAACCTGAACCTGAACCTATTTTATTTCAGCCGGACTTGAACCTGTTTCGTTTTACTGGACTCACTCAATAGGTTCAAATTTTGAGTGAAAATTTAGGCAAAATTTGTCAAATTTTCGGTTGGATAGCACAACATTTTCATGGTTTCTTGTTTTTACACCTATTTTTCAAACTGAATATGCGAGAAAACGAAACTACTGCCCCATAAAATGTGGTTTTCGTCTTTCATTACTAGTAGACAGGCTTATATAGCTCAGAAAAGTTGCAAGCAGTGCAAAATTTCAACAATTCTTGAAATTATCAGTGGACTTGAACCTGAACCTATTGTCCAGGTTTTTTAGATGATGGACTTGAACCTGGACTTGAACCTGAAATTTCGATGTTGGACTTGACTTGAACCTGAACTTATTTTTTTAACCCCGGACTTTCCAACAGTAGTATTTTCTACCGCAAAAGTTCTAAATTTAGGATCAGCTTCAAAATGCATGGCTTTCTTGTTTACAACTTCAAAAGATATATTGCCTTATTATTCTGCCTATACTGTATTTGTTAATTTGTAGCCACTAAATCTGATATGTACAATGTAGTTGAAGTGAATTTGTCGTGAACGAAAAGTCACTAAAATGGTATATTTTGTAGTCAATTTGTAGTCAGTAAATCTGAACATGTAGTTGTAGTCAATTTGTACTAAACTAAAAGTCACTAAAATAGTATTTTGTGGTCAATTTGTAGTCACAAAATCTGGATATGTAGCTGTAGTGAATTTGTTGTAAACTAAAAGTCACTAAAACGATATATGTTTTGTAGTCAATTTGTAGCCACTAAATCTGATATGTAGTTGTAGTGAATTTGTCATAAACGAATAGTCACTAAAACGGTATATTTTGTAGTCAATTTGTAGTCATTAAAACTGAATATGTAGTGTATGTAGTCAATTTATAGTAAACTAAGTCACTAAAAGAGTATTTTGTAGTCAATTTGTAGTCATAAAATCTGAATATGTAGTTGTAGTCAATTTGTAGTCTTGATGACGTCATACAACCCCAAAAATTAGTAGTTAGTGGTTAGTAGTTAGTAGTCACAGACTACAAAATAGATCTAGCCAGTACCTAGGCTAGTGGCAACATATACGGTACCCACACATTCGGCCACTGAGGTGGTACCATATGTGGTGCCACTAGCCTAGGTACCAGTGCTATCTGTTGTACCTAGACCTAATTCGCAGTACTACAAACTACTAACTACAAACTACATATTTTCGGCGATTATGACGTCATCAAGACTACAAATTAACTAAGACTACAAATTATTTTTGCTGACTACAAATTGACTACAAACTACTTTTTCATAATTTGCGAATTTGTAGTCAATTTGTAGTCATTTTTCTTTGAAATTTTCCGATTTTTTAATGTAATTTCATATAAATTGAGTCCCTAATCGGCCTTTTTGAGCTGTCTTGAGCTTATGATAAGCTTGCAAATACTGTTTTAAAAGTATCACAAAACGTACCCATTTTGGGTACGGGTAAGTATTTTGAGATGCCCAATTTTTGGGTACGAGTACGGTTGCAAACCGTTGAAAGCATACCAAGAATGAAGCAATTTTTTATGTAAGTGTTTGAAAGATAGTTTTTTCCAATTTTCCCGCTTTTTTACCCCTATAAATTTTCAAGGTGACCACATGATTGACCTTTGCACAGTCGTTGGTCTTTTTCCTATCTTAGTTTCTAAAATAGCCTCATTCTATTCAAATATTGGGCATTGAAATTCTATTAATCACTGAATACCGTATCGTATGTTTGTTTCCAGAAATATCTATTAGAAAGGGCGATTTTGTCACATAAAAACAATTAACAGGCTTCCGGTTGCTACTTTTGCAAAGCATTTCTATGACTGACTGTTTAATTGGCAAAAATTTCAGTAATATCGAATTTCTGACTTTTTGGTAACCTGACTACAAATTGACTACAAACTAAGACTACATATTTTTTGAACCTGAATTTGACAACTACAAACTAAGACTACAAATTATTTTCGCGAAAATTTTTAACTACAAACTAAGACTACAAATTGAAATTCGCTGAGGAAATAGGTCTAGTTGTACCATCACAATCCCGAACGTGGGGTATACTACATTGGGTGCCGGAACCATTAAACGGCGTTAAAGTGTCAGACTGCATGATTGTTTATATCAATTATAATTACAGTAGCACTATATACCATCATACCGCATGAAATTCAAAATGACTAAGTCTGTTATATTTTCATATTCAAATACAACAACTGGTATAAAATCATAGCACATATGCCAGAATTTTTACTAACTATGTAGTTCTAAATTGATCTGATTATCAGACCATGCCATGCTTTGAATTTCGTTGTGATTTCAAAGTGAGATATGCAATATAATCAACCAAATGAAACTTACTCACGGGTAGTGTAGATAGCAAAATATAGAAGCAAACAGCCAGAACTGCTAGTTTTGCAGACATCGCCTAATATTTACTGGTTTTCCTTCTAAAGGCAGCAGAGAGGCGGCCAATCTACGTGAATAATAGGACGAAAATGGTCTCAAAACAGTGGGCAGCTGCTTATCGTCTGTAAAGTAAAATGTTGGAGCTGATGATTAAGCTTTCAACCGACTACAGCATTGGTTTGGCATGGCTTGGGTTAATGTGTGACAATTCTCTTCCAAATATGCTCACTAGTTGCGCCGCCTGATTCTGTATGCATGTATGTACTGCTGACTAGACCAATGCACTAGTTTACAGTTATAATATTTTTTCACAAATACAACAACGCATTAGTAATTGAGCACTCTAGAATGCCAATAACACTATAAAACCAGTAAGGTTCAGTTCATCTCATACTTAAAATACTTCATCCTCATCCAGCAAACAACGGCGATAGCCGTCACCACAACAACAACAGCCACGGCAAGACTGACTATGGCTACTATCAACCAGGTTTCATTGTCATTGTCATCGCTTTTGTTTCCGGATGCTAGAAACACAAAGTTTAAGCAGCAGTAGGTTGAGTATGTAGTGTAGAATAAAATACCGGGTGTAGTTTTGCCTTTTTTGGTTGAACTTTCTGCTGGAGAAACTGAACTACTAGCCATTGTTGTGTTTGCGGTCTGGTCTGAAACAGTTGTTGTTTCAGTTACCTTCATGGTGCTGTTTGTGGAGGCAGGTTTATGTGTCGCTTCAGAGGACTGACTTGTAGTTGTCAATTCGTGCGTTGTGCTGGCTTCTGTAGTAGGTTTTTGTGTTATTTTAGACGTTTTGTGGACTGCAGTTGTCATTTTATGACCTGTGGTGGAATGTTCAGTAGTAGGCTTGTCCGTACGTTCAGTGGTTTGGGCTTCGGTTGTGAGCTTTGTGGTGGGTGTTATTGGATGACCTAAAACATAAGTGTATAGGACATCGAATTAATCCATACATGTATTAGGGGGGTTGGGGTGTTACCCTCTAGCTGAAAAGGCCAACCCCCTCATCCCCTGAGTGAGGTTACAGGACCCCCCCCCGACTGAAAAATACAAGTACTAATTGCGGCTCTAGTACTAACGAACTGGCTCAGAAATCACTAATTTTTAGCCTAAAATTCGCTTGCAAAGCCTTTGGAAACCGAATTTGGCGTTTCCACTGCTGATATTTAAGAGAAATCGTGGGTTTTGGAAGCCCTTTTTGTCATTTTTTGCTTGTTTTTAGCTCTAAAACGCTATTTGGCAGCTTAAAATAGCGATTTTTAGCGTCCTTACTGAAAAAATATGCTAAAAACGCATTTCCAGGCGTTTTGGAGCTTTTTGAAATTTTGGACCCTCCTCTGGGCGAAACCACCCTCGACTCCCAACCTGATGAAACCCCCTTCCCCCTACCCCAGGTCGGCCCAGAGCTGTTACATGTATGAATTTATCCCTATTTAATGCAAAACCATCATCATTTCTATAAACTACTATAAACCACTTTTAATTCATCAAGAGAACATTTCGTTAGCAGCCGAAATTTGACAGTTCATCTGCACTTTATGTTCGTTGGACAAGTTTGGATCTCAAAAGCTACTACCAAAATTCGGGGTCGGTGTACAAACAAAATTTGACCAAACAGTTCAGAAATTCAGAATTTTATTATTTCTTTATACTCTCAGTAATCAATTTCGTGTTAATTGTGACTGTGCAATAAAACAGACCATTAAAAAACACATTAAATGCTTACAACAGATACAATTTGTCTGCACTAAATTTCGTTGGACAGCGCAGTGGTTGCTAACGCATTTGACGAATATTTAGTGATTTACAATATCGAATAATAATATTAATTAAACATAATAAATTCGTCATAATACAATAAATATATATCAATTAACCAACAAAACATCCAGGATTAACACGCATCTTGTGATAAAGTCAACTTAGCTATAAGGAAGGTCGTTAAGCATACATGTACTAGGGGGGTTTGGGGGGGTCACCCCCCCTGCTGGAAAGGCCAAACCCCCCCACACCCCCCCCCCCCCCCCCGAGACAGGTTAAGGGACCCCTCCCGCCGACCAAAAAATACAAGTGGTGGTAGTGGCTCCAGTATTAACGAACTGGGTCAGAAATCACTAATTTTTAGCCTAAAATTCACTTGAAAAGCCTTTGGAAACCGAATTTGGCGTTTCCACTGCTGATATTTAAGAAAAATCGGTGTTTTTGGAAGCTCTTTTTGTCATTTTTTGCTTGTTTTTAGCTTTAAAACGCTATTTGGCAGCTTAAAATAGCGATTTCTAGCGTCCTTACTGAAAAAATCGTGCTAAAAACGCATTTCTAGGCGTTTTGGAGCTTTTTGAAATTTGGGACCCCCCACCTGGGCGAACCCCCCCCCCCCTCGACCCCCCACCTGAGGAAACTCCCCCCCCCACCCCCCTCCCCCCAGGTCGGCCCGGAGCTGTTACATGTATGTCGTTAAGAATCCTCTTTTATAAGGATCCGGTTGGTCAAAATAGAGCTCATTTGAAGGCCAACTATGCGGCCGGCACAGTTGGGGTAGTGGTTTAGGCCGCAAAGCCATTTAATGCGCGTGCTCGTGCGCTCATCGTGATATTTGTATTATTATAGGAGTTCACATTCGTAAAACTGCATCAGAACAGCTGGTTGTTTTGGATTCCAATCAAAATTTTTTTCGACTGCTTTCAAATCAAAACACTGCCCCGCGAGCTACAACTTGTACCCAAATGTGTTTATTTTGTTTGGCCTTTAGTGTTACATCTTTCTTTAAAAATGTGATTCAGTGGCCATAACTAGCAGAAGTCATAACGATTTTTCTGAATAAAAAAGAGGCGGTATTTTTCAGTTTTTGTCCAATATATCGCTAACCGGGTATGTTCTGGAAGCGTGGATTAAGCGCCAGCTGGAAACCATGAGTGGTCAAAAATTGCCCAAAAAGTGGCTGCTGTCCCAACTTTGAGATGCTGCAACTCTGGCTCTAGGGTTTGCTGGTGGGCGGGCATACACTATTTGGTCTTTGAATGAGCTCTATTTTATCATATTTTGATACCAGCCTGATCCTCGCAAAAAGGTGCTTAACGTTTCTAAGTTGCCTTTTTCGAATAATGCATGTTAAAGCTGTTTATAAATCTGTTTTTGAGACCTTCTAATTGCTGTTTATTGAACCTAGATGCTAAGTAAAACATACCATTGGGATCGTTGCATTCCGATTGCTTGCAAGTTGTGCAAGTTCCATTTAAACCACCTTGACATTTGGTTGCGATGTAACACGTACCACAGCCAAGCATATAGGCCAAAACTGTTCCATTCTTGGCTAAAATGATTTAAATTCATTCATGTGCTGCAACTAACTACTTTTAAGTAATTAAGAGCCGCTTTCTCTAAGAATCGACTTTTGCTCCTTAACCTCCGGACAGATCACAACTTTTTGGCTCCGATTTGGCTGAAATTTCATATTTTGGTTTAATTTGACCTAAAAAGACATTTTATCACCTTCCCGGCCATTTTTGAGAGGGTCACTTTTTCGACCCTCTCACAGATTTCGAGTCATAACTCGGGACCAAATGATCGTAGGAACTTGCGAATTGTATATTTTGAATCAGAAAATTATTCTCTTTCAAATGATGCCCTACTCGGCTAGATTTCTGACAAAAAATTTTTTCGAATCCTTTCCTGGCCCGATTTGACACCCGCACCGTCAATAGTTCAACTGTTTTATTTCATGGAAATGTAGCGCTATGTTTTTGCTTTCGATTAAAGGAAAAAAATCGAAAAATAAAAGGTACGTCAAATCGAGTTTTTGGGCCTTGAAAGTTGAAAATCAAAAATATTTTCCTTATAATGGGTTGCACACTGTAAACAACACAACTTGGTCAGTTTTGAATCGAATTCGAAGATCTTAGGCACACGTATTGAAATGTTCATCTTGCACATAGCGCACAAACCTGGTCCTGGTTGCCGCTGTTTAACACGAGTTTTATGCTTATTGTGTTTATTATTTTCAGTTTCACAAACAATTTCTTGGTTTCATTTCATGTTTCCCATGATGGGCGTCCAAATTGTCTTTTTAAAAGAATTAGAGCTGGAAATCGGGCCGGCCCAACCCAAGCAATGCCTAAGTGAAGGATAGTTGGAAACTTTTGCATTGAATAAACATTCTGCTTACTTGGTACTTACAAGAAGTAAGCATCAATTAGCATTGTGCACTATAACGAATATTTACAGAGACTGCTTAGACTCTGTTACTCTCATTATTTGTTTTCTCCTTAAGCAATGCCATGTAAGATTTGTGTAAGTGTGTATGTGAACAGACTAAAATAAACATTATTGATCCTAGCCGCTGTGGGATGGATGGCGACTGTAAAACTCGTCATCTCGACTCAACTATTGACGTATGTACATATGCAAGCTATAGTCTGTTGAAAAAACATGCGACCTGGCGGTTTTTTGCGAATAACTTTTTGGAGACCTCGGGGCGAATTGAGCGTTATAACCAAAATTGTAGACAACGTCGAGCTCCGGCCTGAGGTAAATCCTAATCTGCGCTACGTTTGCTCTGGCCACTAATTTGGGCAACATAAAAAATGAGCTTTTTTCCTAATTGCGATGAAAATTAGATGACTATAGAATTCGATTCTTGAGTCCTTGGCGATTCCAATGATGTTTTCTTGACGTGTCTAGGCCAAACCGATCTGGAGATATGGCTGGTCAAAGCATCGAAAAATCGTGAAAAATGGCGTTTTTTGAAAATTTCACAAAATAGAGGGGGAAACATAGAATTCTGCAGTCATCTAATTTTCATCGCAATTAGAAAAAAAGCTCATTTTTGACGTTGCGCAAATTAGTGTTCAGAGGAAACGTAGCGCAGATTAGGATTCACCCCAGGCCGGAGCTCGATGTTGTCTACAACTTTGGTTAAGAGGCTCAAGTCGCCCCGAGGCCTCCCAAAACAGTTATTCGCAAAAAACCGCCAGGTGGCTTATTTTTTGAACAGACTATAGTTTGCATATGTACGTATGTCAATAGTTGAGTCGAGATACGAGTTTTACAGCCGCCATCCCACAGCGGCCAGGATCAATAATGTTTATTTTGGTCTGTTAAAGTGAACACCTACGCAAATCTTGCATGGCAATTGCAATTAAGGAGAAAACAAATAACAAGAGAGTAACAGAGTTATTTTGTGAAATTTTCAAAAAACGCCATTTTTCACGATTTTTCGATGCTTTGACCAGCCATATCTCCAGATCGGTTTGGCCTAGACACGTCATGAAAGCATCATTGGAGTCGCCAAGGACTCAAGAATCGAATTCTATAGTCATCTACGTAATTTTCATCGCAATTAGGAAAAAAGCTCATTTTTTATGTTGCCCAAATTAGTGTTCAGAGCAAACGTAGCGCAGATTAGGATTTACCTCAGGCCGGAGCTCAACCTTGTCTACAATTTTGGTTATAAGGCTCAATTCGCCCCGAGGTCTCCAAAAAGTTATTCGCAAAAAACCGCCAGGTCGCATATTTTTTATCAGACTATATAGCTTGCATATGTACATACGTCAATAGTTGAGTGGAGATGACGAGTTTTACAGTCGCCATCCATCCCACAGCGGCTAGGATCAATAATGTTTATTTTAGTCTGTTCACATACACACTTACACAAATCTTACATGGCATTGCTTAAGGAGAAAACAAATAACGAGAGTAACAGAGTCTAAGCAGTCTCTGTAAATATCCGTTATAGTGCACAATGCTAATTGATGCTTACTTCTTGCAAGTACCAAGTAAGCAGAATGTTCATTCAATGCAAAAGTTTCCAACTATCCTTAGGCATTGCTTGGGTTGGGCCGGCCCGATTTCCAGCTCTAATTCTTTTAAAAAGACAATTTGGACGCCCATCATGGGAAACATGAAATGAAACCAAGAAATTGTTTGTGAAACTGAAAATAATAAACACAATAAGCATAAAACTCGTGTTAAACAGTGGCAACCAGGACCAGGTTTGTGCGCTATGTGCAAGATGAACATTTCAATATGTGTGCCTAAGATGCAATGAAAAATGCAGATGGGAGAGAACTTCTTTGTCATCATTCAAGCAATTGGTCCTTGTTCAGGTTCTTGTTGCAAGTATTTGCAGCATTCATCGAGATTTTATGAGGAGGAGGAGTAGGAGGAGGAGGAGGAGGAGGAGGAGGAGGAGGAGGAGGAGGAGGAGGAGAAGAAGGAGGAGGAGGAGGAGAAGGAGGAGGAGGAGAAGGAGGAGGAGGAGAAGGAGGAGGAGGAGAAGTAGGGGTAGAAGAAGGAGGAGGAGGAGAAGGATGAGGAGAAGAAGGAGAAGGAGGAGGAGGAGGAGGAGGAGGAGGAGGAGGAGGAGGAGGAGGAGGAGGAGGAGGAGGAGGAGGAGGAGGAGGAGGAGGAGGAGGAGGTGTTGAGGAGCGATCGGTGGAAGTAATAACTTGGTTATATTGTCAGAAGAGAAACAACAACAACATACGTCGCATGAGAAAACGAGGAGGGAGAAGAAAAAAGAAAAACCTAAATGCACGTGTCAACTACCGTAACCACATGATATATGACCTGACAACCAACGCGGCAATTACAAAACATCAACACACAGACACTTAGAACGGACAACGTGTGCAGCTGTGTATTGCATGACATGTTGACTGTACGTGCGTATAACTGCAACAGGAGGAGGAGGAGGAGGAGGAGGAGGAGGAGGAGGAGGAGGAGGAGGAGGAGGAGGAGGAGGAGGAGGAGGAGGTGTTGAGGAGCGATCGGTGGAAGTAATAACTTGGTTATATTGTCAGAAGAGAAACAACAACAACATACGTCGCATGAGAAAACAAGGAGGGAGAAGAAAAAAGAAAAACCTAAATGCACGTGTCAACTACCGTAACCACATGATATATGACCTGACAACCAACGCGGCAATTACAAAACATCAACACACAGACACTTAGAACGGACAACGTGTGCAGCTGTGTATTGCATGACATGTTGACTGTACGTGCGTATAACTGCAACACTCCCACTCAGGCGACATCGTCATGAACTTGAAGTCCCAGGGCTGAACGGAGATATTGGAACTGTTGCTTTGGAAGAGCTTTCGTTAAAGCATCAGTTACCATTTCTTTGGTTGAACAGTAATCCAGAGAAATCGAGCCATTCATAATTTCTTCACGAACAAAGTGATGTCGCACGTCGATGTGCTTTGATTTGGAGTGATGAACTGGGTTTTTGGCAATGGCTATGGCAGCCTGATTATCTTCTTTAATCCAAATCGCGCCAAAATCCATTCCGAGTTCCGAGTAGAGCTGACGGAGAAACAAGGCTTCCTTCGTAGCTTCTGCAAGAGCGATGTATTCTGCTTGGGTTGTGGACGTGCTGACAGATCGCTGCTTTCCACTATACCAGCTAATTGCTCCTGTTCCAAGGATAAAGGCATAGCCAGACGTTGAGTGGCGATCATCCACATCTCCTGCAAAATCGGCATCAGAGTATCCAAACAAGGAACGTTCGTGCAGCTTGTAGCACAAGATGAGATTTTTTGTTCCTTTTAGGTATCGCAAGATCCTTTTGGCGGCAGTCAAGTGGGCTTCGTTTGGACAAGAGTTGAATTTTGACACAACTCCCACTGCAAACTGGATGTCCGGTCTGGTAGCGATTGCCGCATACAGTAAACTACCAACCAGAGACTGATAGAGTTTGGGATCCACTGGTTTCGAGATGCCATCATCCTTGACAAGCATCACACAGGGATCCACAGGAGTGGAAACAGTTTTGGCCTCAGTCAAACCAAACTTCTCCAACAAGTTTTCAATGTATGTCTGTTGACTCAATCCCAATGCACCAGTTTCCGAATTCTGCACACAGGCAACTCCGAGAATGAAGTGCAATACTCCCATGTCGGACATTTTGAAGGATTTCGACAAGCTTCCTTTTAGCTGTTGCATCTGTTCAAGATCTTTGGTGATCAGGACCAAATCGTCGACATAGATGGCAATGAACATCAGGGGGTCTTCTTTCACGAAGACACAATGATCAACTTGGCATTGGACGAAACCAAGCTTGACCAAGTACTCACACAGCAGGGTGTTCCAACACCTCGGGGATTGCTTTAGTCCATAAAGCGAACGCTGAAGATGACAAAACAAATCTTCTTCTCCCGACTGAACGTACCCTGGTGGTTGTTCCATATAAATGTCTTCATCGAGGTGACCATTGAGGAAGGCCGTAACAACATCCATCTGATGGATCACCATCTTCTTTTGCACGGCGTAGGCCAACAAGGCACGAAGTGTGTTGAAGCGAATCACTGGAGCAAACGTTTCATCATAGTCAACTCCATACTGCTGAGAATAGCCTTTCGCTACAAGACGCGCTTTGAACCGATCAACAGTTCCATCTTCCTTGCATTTGACACGGAAAACCCAACGACATCCAATAGGCTTTCGACCTTCAGGAAGCTTCACCAACTTCCAGGTTTTCATCTCCTTCAATGAATCGATCTCTTTGTCAGCAGCCTCTTTCCATTCACTAGCCTGTTCAGTCTTCATGGCTTCACCGATGGTTTTGGGCTCAACGATGCTGCTCACATGACAGAGACAATGAACTGGTCTGTGCACAACTGCATCAAGATTATTCAACTCATCATCTTCGACCCAATCACCATACCGTTTTGGCTTTGAGCGTTGTCGGGTAGACTGTCGAACTGGCTGTTGCGGCTGAGGAGGTGTCGCGAAATGTTCGGGTTCAGCATCCACATTGTCCTCTTCTTCAGACGATTCATCATGGACAACAGGTGGATGAAGGACAGGTTGAACGGGAATCACTGGAACTTCTCCCTCAGACCGTTCACTTGGATCAGAATCCACAGGGTATGACACTTTCTTGGTTCCGAAATCACACTCATTGAAAATGACATCACGGCGAATGAAAAGTTTGCGTCGCTTCTCATCCCACAGCCGATATCCCTTGGAACCACCAGCATAACCAACGAAACGCATCTTGTTGGATTTGGCGTCCATTTTCTTTCGTTCAACTTCAGGTTTGAGGGCGTAAGCCATGCATCCAAAAACGCGAACATGACTCAGGTTAGGCGTCTTTCTGTACCATCGTTCATATGGGGTAAGATTTGTGGAAGACGTCGGGAGCCGGTTCCGAATGTAGGTCACAGCACATAGCGATTATGCCCAAAAAGCCTTGGGCAAACCAGCATGCACAAGCTGAGCGAGCGCTGACTCCTGAAGCGTACGGTTCATTCTTTCGGAAACACCATTTTGTTGAGGCGAATACGGCACTGTCACTTCATGACGAATTCCCTTCTTTCTGAGAAAATCCTCGAATTCTTTTGACATGTATTCACCACCATTATCAGTACGAAGTGTCTTTATTTTCCGATCACATTCGTTTGTCGCGGCTGCTTCGAATTCCTTGAACTTCTGAAGTGCTTCCGATTTCTGTCTCATGAAGTAGACCTTACAGCAACGGCTGAAGTCATCAATGAACGTAATGAAGTACTTCGCTCCTCCATGCGACTGTACAGACATTGGACCACAGACATCACTGTGGACCAACTCAAGGCACTTGGATGTTCGCACTTCACCGATGCTCTTGAACGGAAACCGCTTCTGTTTTCCTTGAACACAGCCTTCACAAAAAGTAAGATCACCCTTTGTTGGTGCATTGACTCCTCGAACAAGATTGTTCTGCAAGGCATTCTGCAGGGCGGAGAGACCAACATGTCCTAGACGTTGATGCCACAAATCAAGCTTTGCCTTCGATTCACTTTCAGTCGATGTCACCGCACAAGCACGTTCTCGGTTTTCTGTTGAACAGCAGAGTTGATACATTTGGTTCACCTTGCGTCCGATGGCAACCAGCTTTTGCTTGCGATTCCGGATCCAACATTTGGAGTGACCAAACGCTATCTTGTTTCCTTTGTCCTTGGCCGTTGCAGCGTGAATGGAAAAGAAATTGTTTGTGAGTTTGGGTACGTATAACACATCAGACAACGTACAACGCAATGGCTTAGTTGCACTAGCAAACACATACAATACAACTTTTCCAGAACCAACAGCTTCACAAATGCTACCATCACCAAGAGACACAGACTCACTGACAGAAAACGGGACATAATCGACAGTCAAATCACGATTAGGAGTCATATGTTTGGTGGCGCCTGAATCAAGAAGCCACGCATCAGACTGTTCTTTCAATTTAGCCCTGAAAACGGCAGTAAAGAGGGCACTGTCCGAATCATCACTGTAATGTTCGGCCTTCTTCACCTGATGCTTTCCTTTGCCTTCTTTTCGGCCACCCTGACTTTTGCGCTTCGATGACGGATCATATGGGTTCATAGGACAATCGCGATGAAAATGGCCTTTTTGTCCACAACCATAGCATGAACCAGGTGGACCTCTCACCCGGGGACCTTGGCCACCCTTCTGCAAACTGTCACGACCACGCGCAGACAATACAGATGAACTGGCACCACCGGAAGCACCGACACTACGATGCTCTTCGGTCCGGAGAGCCTCACGCAATTCACCCATAGTGACCTCTCCTTTGGCGACGTAGGCAGTTCGGAGCGTACTGTATTCCGGAGGGAGACCCCGGAGCAACACAGCGACTTGGAAATCCTGGGCAACTGGGGCATTCAAGGCAGCTAAACGTTCAGTAACGTCCTGTAGCTCCTTGAAGTACGAATCGACAGGTGTACCAGGTTGCATTTGCAGTTCAAGCAACCGGGTTTGCAGTTGCAACTTATTGGACAGTGATGGACGATCAAAAGTACCAACCAACTCATCCCACTGCTGTCTAGGAGACTGCAACTCCTGTCGGGCAATCAAATGCAACTGACTTGTCGATACCATTTGCAGCAAAATCGATTTCACCCGTGCTGCCCTTACAGTATATCTGGCTGACCTGGTCACAAAGTCCTGTTGTTGCTGGGCAGTAGGTGCAGGATCAAGGGGCAATGGCGTTGGCTCAGCCTCATCACCAGTAACAATTCCCCAAAGTTCCTTTGCTTGAAAGTAGGCAGTCATTTGGAGTTTCCAAATAGGCCAGTTGGACTCATCCAATTTCTCAATATTGGGCAACTTGTCCTCAGCAGCCATAGTTGAAACCAAATACTGCAAAGACCTGAGCAGGCACCAACGAAAGCAACAAAAACAAGAATCGAATCACCAGATAGGGCCCCTATAACGATCCAGGGGCACACTCAGAAGTAGACACTCTCTTCCAACCAAAAAACCACTTTGATCACTTCCAGTCCTGCAAAAGGTGAAAAAGCAGCACAGAAAAATCGTCAAAAACGAATCGCACCATATCTGGCCCCTATTTGTGGCGAGGGGCATGTAGAAAACAAGCTGATTTCACTTTCGACTTTTGCCACAAATCCTGGACTGAAATTCTTCCAAAACGTTTTCTGGGCCCATAACCCTTGTTGAGGAGTGATCGGTGGAAGTAATAACTTGGTTATATTGTCAGAAGAGAAACAACAACAACATACGTCGCATGAGAAAACGAGGAGGGAGAAGAAAAAAGAAAAACCTAAATGCACGTGTCAACTACCGTAACCACATGATATATGACCTGACAACCAACGCGGCAATTACAAAACATCAACACACAGACACTTAGAACGGACAACGTGTGCAGCTGTGTATTGCATGACATGTTGACTGTACGTGCGTATAACTGCAACAGGAGGAGGAGGAGGAGGAGGAGGAGGAGGAGGAGGAGGAGGAGGAGGAGGAGGAGGAGGAGGAGGAGGAGGAGGAGGAGGAGGAGGAGGAGGAGGAGGAGGAGGAGGAGGAGGAGGAGGAGGAGGAGGAGGAGGAGGAGGAGGAGGAGGAGGCGGAGGAGGAGGAGAAGAAGAAGAAGAAGAAGAAGAAGAAGAAGAAGAAGAAGAAGAAGAAGAAGAAGAAGAAGAAGAAGAAGAAGAAGAAGAAGAAGAAGAAGAAGAAGAAGAAGAAGAAGAAGAAGAAGAAGAAGAAGAAGAAGAAGAAGAAGAAGAAGAAGAAGAAGAAGAAGAAGAAGAAGAAGAAGAAGAAGAAGAAGAAGAAGAAGAAGAAGAAGAAGAAGAAGAAGAAGAGTTTATCTTTTTTGAAACCATACTAAAGAATGGGAAAATAAACGAGCAGATTTTGAGTAGAGACCTGTGCGTTGGAGTATTAAGAGGCATTCATGAGTTATGTTAAACCTGCAAACGGTTTATGGATTTGACGCTCCATTCCCGAGATACAAGCCGCCAAAAAATCGGCCCACTTAACTATGGTACCAAAATTCTCAACTTGAATTTCTTTTGTACCAATAAGAGTTGGGACTAAAAAATTGGGGATTTTGGGTAACTTTTTGAGTAGTTTAAGAATTTTTGGTCCAAAATTATTCTTGAGTAAAATTTTTTTTGCGACCACATTTGGCCGGCCCTAGCTCGTCTGGAACCCCCCCTACACAGTTTTTTATTTCAGAATTTTGTACCGCTATCAATTTGTCAGACTTTGGTGTAAAGCATTTTGGGCTGCGACCCGACATTCGTGAGATATTCGCCTCCGATTGGCCAAAACCGTGCAGAATTTGCTAGTTTTGCAGTACACAAAGCTACCATGCCGGATAACTTTAATTATAATAAGAGTTGGGACTATAAAATTTGGCATTCTAGGTAACTTTTTGAGTAGTTTAAGAATTTTTGGTCCAAAATTATTTTTGAGTAAAATTTTTTTTGCGACCACATTTGGCCGGCCCTAGTTCGTCTGGAACCCCCCTACACAGTTTTTTCTTTCAGAATTTTGTAGCGCTATCAATTTGCCAGACTTTGGTGTAAAGCATTTTGGGCTGCGACCCGACATTCGTGAGATATCCGCGTCCGAATGGCCAAAACCGTGCAGAATTTGCTAGTTTCTGAGTACCCTAGTACTGTTGGCAAGTCCGACTTGAACCTGGACTTATTAATAGGTTTTTAACCTGAAATCTGTGGACTTGAACCTGAACCTGAACCTATTTTATTTCAGCCGGACTTGAACCTGTTTCGTTTTACTGGACTCACTCAATAGGTTCAAAATTTGAGTGAAAATTTAGGCAAAATTTGTCAAATTTTCGGTTGGATTGCACAACATTTTCATGGTTTCTTGTTTTTACACTATTTTTCAAACTGAATATGCGAGAAAACGAAACTACTGCCCCATAAAATGTGGTTTTCGTCTTTCATTACTAGTAGACAGGCTTATATAGCTCAGAAAAGTTGCGAGCAGTGCAAAATTTCAACAATTCTTGAAATTATCAGTGGACTTGAACCTGAACCTATTGTCCAGGTTTTTTTAGTTAATGGACCTGAACCTGGACTTGAACCTGAAATTTCGACTTGGACTTGACTTGAACCTGAACTTATTTTTTTAACCCCGGACTTTCCAACAGTATACCCTAGCTTGGTTTTATGATTCCTAACGCTTTCTAGCGCCTTCCTGAGTCTTTTCAGAACAGAAATACCCGTCTTACATAGATTTAAATCAGGAAACAGGCATGAAACTGTGTCTGATAGGCCCCATCAATAAACGCTATATGTAAATTTTCTTACAGCAGTTTACCTTTTTGTTTTAAATTGCCAAATTTGGTCTTTTCTGTTGTTTTTCTAACAGTTTTGAGTTAGTCTGGCGTATTATACATCGCAAAAGTTCATTTTTGAACTGAAAAATGACATAAATTTGCTATTTTTGGCTTGAGTTTTTTTCCACGATTTATGTTTTTTTCCGACCCTTAGGAAAAAAACCGGTTTTTTTCGGAAAAAAACGAAAAAAAACACCGGAAAAAAACACACCTCACAACCCTGGTCTCTACGCAAAAGTTCGATTTTCAACTTGGCATAGGGATAAGGGCGGAGACTCGATCGAATCAGAGACTGACTCTTAAAATCTTACCTTGACATTTCACTTTATAACATCCGATGGCAGTAGGACACTCCACTGGTTTTCGACGGTTGTGTACAGTAGTATTATATACCCCAACATAACACGATATAGCATCTAAAACTAAGCAAGTCATGGATCGCTACCTATCATGCTGAGTACTAAAATCAAATAAATAAATACTTGTGTACATAGTAACACAATCAAACTATCTGAACTTCAAAATGATTTGTCTCTTGTATACTACTCTAAACTAATACAAATTCGTGTGTGTATGTGTATAATATCCACAGGAATTTCAAATGTACATTGGTTTTGCGTATTACAAACAACAAAAAATCTGCTTGCGCGTGTCTTTTGTGTACTTTTCTAAAACGACATGCGGAGGCAGTGAGATAATTTTTCATCAATTTTCGAAGCAGACAAACAGCAAAAACACCTGTTTTTCGTAGAACGGACAAAACAGTGAGTTTGAGATTTGAGTGATAAATAAAAAGACATGCACTAAACATACAGTAAACGTGCATATGTACGTACGAGCATATGGTATCATTGGCAAAATATTGAATTTTCGAATAAGCATATCTGTAGACGTCATTTTGCACAGCCCCTTTGTGTATAATTATTCACTTTACGTTTGTGTATTGAGTATACACTAACAAAAATTGCTTCAAAATACACTAACCGGATTGTGTATTGGTATCATTGCAACAGTACTCTGGTATTACAGTATTCAAAGACTAAAACTTGTATAAACACAAAAATCGTAGTAATACTAGAATTCTACTTATTAAATAGTATTGACGTAACTATCATAGCACGCCATCATATTGTATTATAAGTTCGAACGTGGTAGATATCCCAGAATGATATATAGTGATGCAACAGGGATCCCGGTATATTTACTCCTGGTTACAGTGGGAAAATATCGAAATTTTTAAAACATATTAATATAACTATACATATATGTTTTTCGCCAATCAAACATATAAATAACACATATAGTTATATGTTTTTGAAAATTGAATATGCACATATTTTTAAACATAAAACATATTTGTGTAAAAGTTGCTTGTTCACTTATATTTTGTCTTAATTTTTGATAATTCGAACTTGAGATTCTGAATTTCATGTTTAAAACGGTTTGTAACAATTTAGATAGCATACTCAGATTCAATAAGTTTAAGTGAAAGTCAGATTTTGGAAAAGTTTACTGTCAAACAGCAACCAAAAGTCTTGAAATCATGAATTCCTATAGCAAAAATATGTATATGTTTCCAGAAACATATTGGCCTCAAAACATATAAATACAAAACATATTTGACATGCAAACATATTGAGAAACATAAACATATATGTTTTCCCAAAAAGAAACATATTTATGTTTCAAAACATATACATAAAACATATATGTTTCCCACAGTACTCCTGGTTTAGAATCCCGGTTCATACATTCTCTAATATACCGGGAAATACTGGGAAATATATTTTATAGCAGTATTGAAAGTTCTTTGTAGATACTCTGTATTTCAGTGACATCTACTTTAAAGTCAACTTTCTTTTTGATAGTACTAGCGGCACGCAAAACTTTGAATAATTTAAGCGAACAGCCATGTTTTTCAGCTTTTTCTTTTGTTCCAGATATTTTTATATTGGTTTATTAGGCCGTAAACGTTATGTTATAAACTTTCAACTTTATAAAGACCTTCAATTGAGCAAAGCACTCATTGATTGGCTATTCCTACACAACTCTTTTGGTCCAATTGACATCGAGCTGCCTGGTGCCTGCCAAACCAACTCACTAACCCATTCAACGTAAATCTGATCTCACAGTGCACTGTAGTTTATCCCGTTATGAGAGAAAATCCTTGAGAAAACCGACTAGAAATGATATCAATAGCTAAACCGGATGTTGCAAACATTTAGGTTTTATCATGCTGTATGCATTTTGATCGATTTCCCGATATTCACGGTTTTTTCGGGTATTCTCATTTCCCGGTAATACCGGTTTTCCCGAATCTGGGCATTCCCATTGCATCACTAATAATATATACTATTTACCAAACTAAACTTACCCACAAGTAATGGCGATAGTAAAAGATTGAAGAAAACAGCCAAAGCCACTACTTTTGCAGACATCACGTAGTGCTCACCGGTCACCCTTCTAATGTTAGTAGGGAGGCCAATCTACGTGATTAATAGAAGGAATATGGTTTAAAAACTTGAGCTGCTGCTTATCTTCTGTATATGAAAAGTTGGAGCTGATGAGTAACGTTTCAGACGACTACAGTTTGGGTTAATCTGTGCAAATATACTCCCAAATGTGCGCGTGATTCCACATACATACGAGCATGATTTGCCAACGCCCCAGTTTAAAGTTTTACAGTCGGGCATTTAACGCCGTTTATGGTACCGACACTATATAAGGTGCCAGTACCATATACGGTACCGGTACCTTAGGTAGTGATTCCATATATGGTACCCCACGTTCGGGGCCTGTGGTGGTACCATATATGGTACCCCTCTGTTCAGATTTCGTGCCATGTATGGTACCAGTTCCAGTACCATATATAGTGATGGTACCATATATGGTACCCCACCTTCGCGTTGTTACCGGTACCAGTACCATATATGGTACCACTCTGTTCAGATTTCGTGCCATATATGGTACCAGTTCCAGTACCATATATAGTGATGGTACCATATATGGTACCCCACCTTCGCGTTGTCACCGGTACCAGTACCATATATGGTACCCCTCTGTTCAGATTTCGTGCCATATATGGTACCAGTTCCAGTACCATATATAGTGATGGTACCATATATGGTACCCCACCTTCGCGTTGTCACCGGTACCAGTACCATATATGGTACCCCTCTGTTCAGATTTCGTGCCATATATGGTACCAGTTCCAGTACCATATATAGTGATGGTACCATATATGGTACCCCACCTTCGCGTTGTCACCGGTACCAGTACCATATATGGTACCCCTCTGTTCAGATTTCGTGCCATATATGGTACCAGTTCCAGTACCATATATAGTGATGGTACCATATATGGTACCCCACCTTCGCGTTGTCACCGGTACCAGTACCATATATGGTACCACTCTGTTCAGATTTCGTGCCATGTATGGTACCAGTTCCAGTACCATATATAGTGATGGTACCATATATGGCACCCCACCTTCGCGTTGTCACCGGTACCAGTACCATATATGGTACCCCTCTGTTCAGATTTCGTGCCATGTATGGTACAGTTCCAGTACCATATATAGTGATGGTACCATATATGGTACCCCACCTTCGCGTTGTCACCGGTACCAGTACCATATATGGTACCACTCTGTTCAGATTTCGTGCCATATATGGTACCAGTTCCAGTACCATATATAGTGATGGTACCATATATGGTACCCCACCTTCGCGTTGTCACCGGTACCAGTACCATATATGGTACCCCTCTGTTCAGATTTCGTGCCATATATGGTACCAGTTCCAGTACCATATATAGTGATGGTACCATATATGGTACCCCACCTTCGCGTTGTCACCGGTACCAGTACCATATATGGTACCACTCTGTTCAGATTTCGTGCCATATATGGTACCAGCACCAGTACCATATATAGTGATGGTACCATATATGGTACCCCACCTTCGCGTTGTCACCGGTACCAGTACCATATATGGTACCACTCTGTTCAGATTTCGTGCCATATATGGTACCAGTTCCAGTACCATATATAGTGATGGTACCATATATGGTACCCCACCTTCGCGTTGTCACCGGTACCAGTACCATATATGGTACCCCTCTGTTCAGATTTCGTGCCATATATGGTACCAGTTCCAGTACCATATATAGTGATGGTACCATATATGGTACCCCACCTTCGCGTTGTCAGCGGTACCAGTACCATATATGGTAACACTCTGTTCAGATTTCGTGCCATATATGGTACCAGCACCAGTACCATTTATAGTGATGGTACCATATATGGTACCCCACCTTCGCGTTGTCACCGGTACTGGTACCATATATGGTACCACTCTGTTCAGATTTCATGCCATATATGGTACCAGTTCCAGTACCATATATAGTGATGGTACCATATATGGTACCCCACCTTCGCGTTGTCACCGGTACCAGTACCATATATGGTACCACTCTGTTCAGATTTCGTGCCATATATGGTACCAGTTCCAGTACCATATACAGTCATGTCTCGTTAATCCGGACAAGTTGGGACCGGCCAATTTTGTCCGGATTAGCGAATTTCCGGATTAACGAATCAAAGCTAAAACACTGTTTTTCGGGTCAAAGGCCTAAATGACAGCTTTTTGTTAGTTGCATATCAGATTCTGCAGCTGTACCTCCTAATTAAAACCCAAAAACTTATTTCAGCTGATTATTGCTCCAAAAAGGCAAAAATAATCACATTCTGACTCAACGAAAAGCATTATTCACTTGAAAATTCACACCTGCCCCGGTAGAAACAAACAATTTTTCCGTTCAGCTCACCTGAATGGAAAATTTTGAAACGCTTTTGTGAGCTCAATTATTGGCCGTTTGTTCTGTAAATTGGTCTAGGGTTTCTTTTTTAGAAACTGTAGTGACTGACAAATTTACAAGAGGAAATGTCAGCTTGTTGGATCGCAATGGTTCTTCGAAATTTTCCGTTCAGGTGAGCTGAACGGTAAAATCGTTTGTTTCTACCGGTGCTGAATTGAAAAATTGCGCATGGATTTTGTCCAAATTAACCAAATCCGGATTAACGAATCACTTTACCATACAAATTTCGAAGTTGGGACCACAAATCTTCTGTGCGGATTAACGAATCCGGATCCGGATTAACAAGTCATATAACATGGGGGAAAATTGGGACCTGGCCTAATCTTGTCCGGAAGGCGAATATCCGGATTAACGAGGTCCGGATTAACGAGACATGACTGTATAGTGATGGTACCATATATGGTACCCCACCTTCGCGTTGTCACCGGTACCAGTACCATATATGGTACCACTCTGTTCAGATTTCGTGCCATATAAGGTACCAGCACCAGAACCATTTATAGTGATGGTACCATATATGGTACCCCACCTTCGCGTTGTCACCGGTACCAGTACCATATATGGTACCCCTCTGTTCAGATTTCGTGCCATATATGGTACCAGTTCCAGTACCATATATAGTGATGGTACCATATATGGTACCCCACCTACGCGTTGTCACCGGTACCAGTACCATATATGGTACCCCTCTGTTCAGATTTCGTGCCATATATGGTACCAGTTCCAGTACCATATATAGTGATGGTACCATATATGGTACCCCACCTTCGCGTTGTCAGCGGTACCAGTACCATATATGGTACCACTCTGTTCAGATTTCGTGCCATATATGGTACCAGCACCAGTACCATATATGGTACCACTCTGTTCAGATTTCGTGCCATATATGGTACCAGCACCAGTACCATTTATAGTGATGGTACCATATATGGTACCCCACCTTCGCGTTGTCACCGGTACTGGTACCATATATGGTACCACTCTGTTCAGATTTCATGCCATGTATGGTACCAGTTCCAGTACCATATATAGTGATGGTACCATATATGGTACCCCCACCTTCGCGTTGTCACCGGTACCAGTACCATATATGGTACCACTCTGTTCAGATTTCGTGCCATATATGGTACCAGCACCAGTACCATATATAGTGATGGTACCATATATGGTACCCCACCTTCGCGTTGTCACCGGTACCAGTACCATATATGGTACCACTCTGTTCAGATTTCGTGCCATATAAGGTACCAGCACCAGAACCATTTATAGTGATGGTACCATATATGGTACCCCACCTTCGCGTTGTCACCGGTACTGGTACCATATATGGTACCACTCTGTTCAGATTTCATGCCATATATGGTACCAGTTCCAGTACCATATATAGTGATGGTACCATATATGGTATCCCACCTTCGCGTTGTCACCGGTACTGGTACCATATATGGTACCACTCTGTTCAGATTTCGTGCCATATATGGTACCAGTACCAGTACCATATATAGTGTTGGTACCATATATGGTGCCGGTACCATATATGGTACCACTACCCTAGGTACCGGTACCATATATGGTATGGGCACCTTATATAGTGTCGGTACCATAAACGGCGTTAAGTGCCTGACTGTTTTATTCATTTATTCATAAATTGCTCAAACAGATTACCTACTATTGCACAAACTTGGTCAGCTGGAATGTCAAAGACACATAAAAAACAATAGAGTCAGTTCATCTCATACATAAAATACTTCATTCTCATCCAGCAAACGACTGCAATAGATGTGGCCACAACAACAACAGCAACTGCAAGGCTAACAATGGCCACTATCAACCAGGTTTCATTCTCACTTTTCTTTCCAGACCCTAAAGTATGAGCTTTTTGCAATAATAAATAGGTTCAGTAGAGTGAAATTATACCAGGTGCTTCGGTTGTATTTGTGGGATTAGTGGTGTTGTCAGATGGGGTTGACATATTCTGCATTGAAGTGAAGTGCGTCCATGGTGAAGTTGTCATATTATCTGTGGGTTCGTGGGATGAAGTTGTCATGGCATGTGTAGGTTTGTGGGGCGAATTCGTCGTATTATGTGTGGGTTTGTGGGGTGAGGTTGTCGTAGTATGTGTGGGTTTGTCAGTTGAAGTTGTCGCATTACGTGTGGGTTTGTGGGATGAACTTGCAGTAGTGGGAATTGTGATTGGATCTATTGGTCGACCTAAAAAGGGAAAGTACATAAAATAAAACCAAGTCTGGTTGATTTCAACAGCTACTAATACAGTGTCCCACGCTAAGTATTCCGCATTTCATCGTTTGTGGCGCGCCACCATGAGAACAGAATTGAATCAAATTTCACACAAATATTAATGCCGAGGGTAAGATGCCGACCAATCTTGGGTAATATCCATTGAAACCATATATGGGCCGCCGGGTGGTTTGCCCAACTTAGACTCGAGCTTGACCCTCGTCCACCCACCTGAAAGCGACTTTTGTTCCTGCCCCACCCGACTTAGGTTAGACCCGCTCCTATTTTCTGGAAAGTAATTTTTTGAGCAAATTTTTGTGATTGTTTACAATTTCAGACACAAAAATAGAGCACTTAAATATAGCTGTATTTGAGCCCAAATTAGCGATTTTTGACGATTTTTAGCCGATTTTTGAGTGTTTTTAGTGCCCCAGGATTTGAGTTCAGACCCCCCAACCCACCTCCCCTTTCCGCGGATGACCTGTTACCAGGGAGGGATGTGAGATGTGTTTTTTCCGATGTTTTTTCCATTTTATTTTTTCGAAAAAAACCGTCTTTTCCTTAACGGTCAAAAACATAAATCGCGGAGAAAACCAAAGCTAAAATAGCGAATTGATGCCATGTTTCTATTAAATAAATGCACTTCTGTGATGTATAATAGGCCATACTGACTCAAAACTGTTAGACAAACAACAGAAAAGACCAAACTTGGCATGATAAAAGAAAAATGCAAACTGCTGTAGGAAAAGTTGCATATAGCGTTTATTGATGGAGCCTGTCAGACACTGTTTCGTGATTTATATCTTTGTAACATGAGTATTTCTGGTCTGAAAATACTGAGGAAGGCGGTAGAAAGCGTTAAGAATCATAAAACCATGCTAGGGTACTCAGATTTTGGGCTGGAATTTTTTCCACAATTTAGGAAAAAACTGAATAAATATGGAAAAAAAACAGGCCGAGGATTTTTCGGAAAACCGTCCATTCCTTCCTGTTACATGACTCGAGAACACTCGCTTTGAGGCCTTTACCGCTTTCCCTCTTTTCTTATTACACTTTGAGGACCTCTTCTCTGGCATTGCGTTTGCATAGTAGCGTGATCAAATGTAACACTTACCATGGGACACTTTGTACATAGATGGTAGAAATCTTAGATTAACGACCATTCAGAAGCAAAATCAATGTTCGACACACATACCAGTAGGGTGGTTGCACATAGAACTGTTGCAGCTAACACACTCTGCCCTCAAACCACCCGGACACTTGAACTTCCGCGGACAGCCACCACATCCACAAATTTCCGACACAAGTTTGCCATGTTCTACAAAACTCAGTACTGAATTTGAATATTATAAACAGATCTAATTAGTTTCTCAGCAGATCTATAAGGAGTGTATAGCATAGCATGAAGAAAAACTAAGGTAAATTCAATTCATTCCTACCAGACAGACAGACAGACAGACAGACAGACAGACAGACAGACAGACAGACAGACAGACAGACAGACAGACAGACAGACAGACAGACAGACAGACAGACAGACAGACAGACAGACAGACAGACAGACAGACAGACAGACAGACAGACAGACAGACAGACAGACAGACAGACAGACAGACAGACAGACAGACAGACAGACAGACAGACAGACAGACAGACAGACAGACAGACAGACAGACAGACTCATTTATTCAGTTCTTTTTTTACCTGCACATGTTATTCTGTGACACGTATTATTGCTTATTGCGTCATTGCAAGACACGACTGTAGGGTCTGATTCCGGTTTGGCCGTTCCATTGAAGCAGAGAAAAGCATCTGAAACTAAGCTACAGCGTATTCTACTTACGCTTGTAATCTCTGAAAAGAGGGTAGTTTGAATCCAAATCCATTTCAAATTAACAGAACATGAGCTACCATATAAAAGACGCTCGAGGTGGCCTTCATGAAATTAAGAATAGCCGCCATATAAAAGACGCTATTTTTTGAAGGAACAAATTAAACGAGGGAGATAGCGAATATAAAAAAATTCAAAGAACAAGCAGAAGAGGTATTTTAGGAAGGCGACGTATTACCTTAGGAATCCAATGAAGCTTAGCTGCTCCTATTACCTAACCACTCCTTTCTCTCTCCTGCTCTGCACTGCTGCCGCCGACCGAAGTGAAGAAATGAATAAAAATAATAAAAAAAACAGTTCTTAGCCAGCTTAGCACCTTCCAATTACAAAATGACTTTTTTGACTGCGTGTATTATGCGAATGCAATGATTCCTCCCGCAACCAGCTCATTCCTCCGATTCAATCCAATAAAAAATATTTTTCTTATTTTCTTAGTTTTCCCCTCCCTCCAGCGTTGAGCGCTGCGTAAGATCAGCGGCGTAGTTTACGTAGCATACAGTAGCTATATAAGAAGCATATTCCGCGTCGAGACAGTAAATCCTAGTTCAAATTGTATGTCCCACCAGATGATCAAAGACAGAGTGACGTTCAGAGATTACAAGCTATGCGCACATGGGCTGTAGGTCTATTCTCTGATGTAACAGCTAAACAAATACTCACCGGCAAGAAACACATTTAGCAGAGTGTTGAAGATTGCTACTACAAGCAACGTTGCTGGTTTCGCAGACATTTTGTACGTTACCGGTCTTACTTTGAAGCTGTTCAGTACGGGGGCCAATCTATGTGAGTAATGGAATGAAAATTGACTTCAAAACACAGACTGCCGCTTATCGAGCCATCAAAATGTTGATGAGTAACAGTTCAGTCGACCACATACTTTTAACCTTTTACTATTTGATAGGCACATACACAGCTCATCCTAAGCGTGCTCGTACATACGGCAGCTCTACTTACGAACAAGCCATATATTCGTAGGTGTGTAGGTTCAGCATAAATGTCTGTATTAAATGCAGTAGTGACGTATGCAACCTTGCGCCTGACCACCTCACTGGGTTAAAGTTTATTTATATAAATGCAGAAAGCACCTTGAATACGATAAAACAAGTTTAAACAAGCAAAGAAATGTTCAGTTCATGCTATACTTGAAATTGTTGCTTCTCATCCTGTAAACAACAGCAAGCGCTGCCACCACAACAATCACGGCAACTGCTAGACTAATTATGCCTACTATCAACCAGGCTCTGTCCTCGTCGGTCTTCTTTCCAGATCCTAAATATGAACTTTCTCTTTAGCTACAATTTGTAGCAACCGGTTTTTTCTAAGGATCGGGAAAAAACTCAAGCTAAAATAGCTAATTTATGTAATTTTTTCAGTTAATTAAACAATGGTTTTTGAGATGAATAATAGGCTAGACTGACTCAAAACTGTTTTAAAAGCAACGGAAACTACCAAATTTGGTCATCTAAAACAAAAAGGCAAACTGCAGTAAGAAAATGTGCATACAGCGTTTATTGATAGAGCTCGTAAGGGACTGCTTCGTGCCTGTTTCGTGATTTATATCTATGTAAGACGGGCATTTCTGTTCTGAAAAGACTCAGGAAGGCGCTAGAAAGCGCTAGGAATCATAATACCAGGCTAGGATACTGAGAACTTGAGCAGGTGTTTTTTCGTGATTTTGAAAATAGCTGAAAAAAAAACTGGCCTAGGTTTTTTCGGAAAGATATCCATCCCTGCAAAGAGCTAATCAAAGTAGAATTATACCTGCTGTGGTAGTGGTATTTGTGGGCTCAGTGGTCTCCTTGGTAGTTTCACTTGAAGTACCTAAAAGACAAGTCTATAGAAAATAGAATGCAGCTGTTCTGCGTTGGTTTCAGTCTCTTTTACAACATTGCACTTAACATTTCGTCAAACCTTACTATAAGTTTCAAAGCTATAAACGCTTAACAATCAGGCACTTAACGCTGTTTATGGTACCGGCGCCATATATGGTTCCACTAGCAGTGTTGTTCCGAGTAAATTTACTGTGTAAAATAACTCGGTACGCCGGTTTAGGAAGCCGTTTTTGCGTTAAGAGCCATATTTTTTAAGATCCGGGCAGGTCCCCTTATAAGGCGGAACATGAAATTTTCTGACCTATACTTTTTATGTGATGAATCAATAGGTCTTTAGCAGAAAACACCATCACTGTGGTATTTTTGTACCATTTTGGGTAGAAAAGCCAAAAAAGCCGGCTGGATATAGTTTTGCTTTAAGAGTCAGTCTCTGGACCAATCGAGTTTTAGTATTCAGACCCAAAATTGAAACTTTGGCCTAGAGAGCTGTAAGTTGGTACACTAATACATATCGATAGGTTATGTAACCACCGCAAAGGATTTCCCGATTCGACGCTCCACGCTCGAGATACAGCCGTCTGAAAATCGGCTCGCTTAACTATGGGACAAAAATTTCGAACTTGAATTTCTTTCCTGCTAAAACCAGTTGGGACCTAGAATTTGGAGATTTTACGTAACTTTTAGAGTACTTTAAGAATTTTTGGTCGGTTTTCGATTTTGACGAAAAAAATTTTTTTCGACCCCCTTCCCGCCCCCTAGCTCGTCTGGAACCCCCCTATATGGGTTTTTTTATTTCAGATTATTGTAGCGCCATTGGTTGGCTACAGATCGGTGCCAAGCACGATAGCCCACGGCCCGGGGTTTTGGAGTAAATTGACTTCAAATGGCTGAAAATCGCATTTTTTTCCAGTTTTACTGTGGAACAAAATTTCGAACTTGAATTTAGTTCCTTCTAATAACAGTTGGGACCTAGAATTTGGGGGTTTTACGTAACTTTTAGAGTACTTTAAGAATTTTGGGTCGGTTTTCGATTTTGAGGAAAAAAATTTTTTTCGACCCCCTTCCCGCCCCCTAGCTCGTCTGGAACCCCCCATATGTGGGTTTTTTTATTTCAGATTATTGTAGCGCCATTTGTTAGCTACAGATTGGTGCCAAGCACGATAGCCCGCGACCCGGGGTTTTGGAGTAAATTGACTTCAAATGGCTGAAATCGCATTTTTTTTTTCAGTTTTACTATGGGACAAAATTTGCGATTTTCAGCCATTTGAAGTCAATTTACTCCAAAACCCCGGGCCGTGGGCTATCGTGCTTGGCACCAATCTGTAGCTAACAAATGGCGCTACAATAATCTGAAATAAAATTACCCACATAGGGGGGGGCTCCAGACGAGCTAGGGGGGCGGGAAGGGGGTCGAAAAAATATTTTTTCGTCATAATCGAAAACCGACCAAAAATTCTTAAAGTACTCTTAAAATTACGTAAATTACCCAAATTCTAGGTCCCAACTGTTTTTAGCAGGAAAGAAATTCAAGTTCGAAATTTTGACCAATAGTAAAACTGGAAAAAAAATGCGATTTTCAGCCATTTGAAGTCAATTTACTCCAAAACCCCGGGCCGTGGGCTATCATGCTTGGCACCAATCTGTAGCTAACAAATGGCGCTACAGTAATCTGGAATAAAAAAACCACATAGGGGGGTTCCAGACGAGCTAGGGGGGCGGGAAGGGGGTCGAAAAAAATTTTTTTCGTCAAAATCGAAAACCGACCAAAAATTCTTAAAGTACTCTTAAAATTACGTAAATTCCCCAAATTCTAGGTCCCAACTGTTTTTAGCAGGAAAGAAATTCAAGTTCGAAATTTTGTCCCATAGTAAAACTGGAAAAAAAATGCGATTTCAGCCATTTGAAGTCAATTTACTCCAAAACCCCGGGTCGCGGGCTACCGTGCTTGGCACCGATCTGTAGCCAACAAATGGCGCTACAATAATCTGAAATAAAAAAACCCATATAGGGGGGGTTCCAGACGAGCTAGGGGGGCGGGAAGGGGGGCGAAAAAAATTTTTTTCGTCAAAATCGAAAACCGACCAAAAATTCTTAAAGTACTCTAAAAGTTACGTAAAATCTCCAAATTCTAGGTCCCAACTGGTTTTAGCAGGAAAGAAATTCAAGTTCGAAATTTTTGCCCCATAGTTAAGCGAGCCGATTTTCAGACGGCTGTATCTCGAGCGTGGAGCGTCGAATCGGGAAATCCTTTGCGGTGGTTACATAACCCATCGATATGTATTAGTGTACCAACTTACAGCTCTCTAGGCCAAAGTTTCAATTTTGGGTCTGAATAAGGCAAAGGGCCAAAACTCGATCAGTTCAGAGACTGACTCTTAATCAGTTGTCTGCATTAAACTGGTCACTCACCTGTCGGTTGTGCCGTTGTAGTGATTGTGGTGGGTTTGGTGCTCGTGCCAGTAGTGGTTGCTGGAACTGTGGTGGTTTTAGGGACTAAAAAGAAAGGTCCATACAAAATAGAACACACGTCATCATACATCATTATCCGCCGAAGGGGGGGGTTGGAGGGTCTGGCGTGGGCCAGGGGCTTCTGAGCCCAAATTCTAGGGAGGGGTTGTGCACTAAAAAACGTTTTAAAATCGAAAAAAAATCTATTTTTAATTTTTGTTTACTACCAAGCAGCTCCAATTGTACCAATTTTTATTTTACTAATAATTTTACTACTATTTTACTATGATTTTACTAGTCATAGTGCGGAGTTTTTCATCCCAGATGCCAAAATCTTATGAATAATTGATGTTGATCCAAATAGTGTTCATAATATGAAATTCTCCTGAACTTTAGAGACCAAAATGTGGGAAATTTTACTGACAATAGTGCATCCATACATCTTTTACTGGGAAATTAACCAAGACTTTGGTTTCAATTAACAAAAACTAGTAAAATAACCTTCCATTTTACTTGATGGCCTCTGGCAGGTTAATTTAATTTTTACTACTACGGGCTCTTAATTTTACTTTTTTACTACTGTTTTACTACTATAGTAAAATCCCACTAGTATTACTAATTTTTGTTTTACTACACTATAGTAAAATAACACTACTTTTTACACTTGTTTTAGCTCATAAATGCTACTTGACTTTGGATTTGACTTATTACCAGGCGTTTTTGCATTTTTCTCATATTTTAGACCCTTGGTTCCAAGAGCAAAAGCCCCTGAACCCCCACCCGACAAGCACACCCAATCACCACCCACTTATGGGCCGGACCTATGTATTACATATGGCGACAAGAGCAGAAAATTGACATACAAGTTGGAGTGTTGCACTTATCTTTACTGCAATTGCTGCATGACCCTTTATCTTTTGTATCTTTTGAACAGTTTCCCGCTTTCTTGCAGCTTCCACAGCCAAGAAGGACTGTAATTTTCCCTTTCGTGTCTGAAATGATAACATAACTGTAACATGTTCCTTATTTTTGTCTCGATGTACAACACATGCGCTGCAGTTGAAGTGAAGTTTTATAAATGAATAAGTAAAAGGAGTATATTTCTTACCGTTACATACTTTCTTATAACACATAGTATCTTTCACACACGACGTTGAATTAAGTTCCTGTTGGCTTTGAGTATAATTACCGACGAAGCACATAATACCACCATCTAAAACGGACTGAGTTCTATTATAAGTCATTTTAGCAATTAAATTGATTGTTAGTTACCTGTCAGGATGGACATAGGAAAATGTGCAGTAAAGCAGTGAAAGCTAATAGTTTGGTAGACATAAAAATATTCAAACCAAAAATATGCAAAAATTTTAAGAGCCAGTCTCTCTCTCTGGTCAGATCCACTAATCGTTTACAGCTGAAAGTTAACCCTTCCGAAATACAGGTACGCGTATACGCGTACCGAACCTATCGGCGAACCTATCAGAAATAAACACGAGCAAGTTCGTGTGGTTTTTTGGTTCAGGTAGAAAACTTGGCAAAGATCAAAAAGACAACATAAAGGTACGTGTTTAAAGGCTCTGTTCACTAAATTCCGTCTTTCGTGCTTAGAACCGTTCTGAACCATTATCCCAATTCCGATCTTTTCTAGGCGAACCGATAAAGGTGCATCTGCTATTTTTGTATGAACCTATGTCATTGGTTTTTAGTAATCTAGGTTCGGCTCGTTGAGTCTTTAACCCGAACCAGACACTTTTCTCAAAAACGGACATTATCAAATTTCCACCTTCTAAAAAGTTGAACCTTTAGCAAAAAATTCGACTTTTGCAAATTTTACCAATTTTATACTGGCGCCGATTTTAGTTGCTCCGCATTGTACCCAGTCCAGTCTCATCTGTTTGTTATTTTAGTGCATTCTGCGCTACTGTATGTTTATCTTGTGCGGCTTCCGCTTGGTATCGCAGATTAGATTTGTTAGCCAAACAGCGGATCCAGGGTTACTAAATTGATCAAATTTCGTACAGATGGTAACTCTGCGCATCGGCTATTCACCACCACCGCGGACAAATGTATGGCTGACATGCAGCGCAAGAAAACAACAACAATGTGCTACCGATGCCAAGTGAGACTGTGTGTCGGCGATTGTGATTGGCGCTTTCACTATTTGCCTAATTTCTTTTACAATGACAAGCAATGTAAGGGCAAGGTCAGAGTCTTTTGTCAGAGGCGTGCAATGCTTTAACTGTGTCTACTGTATGCTTTGCTTTGAATGTTTTCTGCCTCTGTGCTCTGACTGTTTTCCTCTGCTGAATGAAGTGGTAAAAGCGTTGAATTTTGAACAAAGTCTGATTTAAAACAAAGTCAGATTTTTAACAAAGTCAGATTTTGAACAAAGTCGGATTTTGAACATTGGTTCTGTTTTGCAGGAAAGGCTCGCAGTGTAGAAAATCATTTACGAACCAATTGGCGCCTAATGGTTCATTAATCATGGTTCGATTTTTTGTAAATTGTTCTGGTGGTTTTCAGCAAAGGTTCGTATGAAAATTTTGCTAAGAATTTACCCGAACCCGAAAGCAGAAATTTTTGCTAAATTCTACCATTAAAAATGCGAACCAAAAAAGTATGTGTGAACCTATTGAACCGAACTAAATCGCCAACTTCGGACATTCGGTTTTGAGACGAACCGGTTCGGATTCTTCCCGAACAAATCAAAAATATTTCAATCATTTCGGAAGGGATAACTCATAAGTATGTATTAGTGTGCGAACTTACAGCTCTCTAGCTCAAAGTTTCAATTTTGGGGTCTGAATACTGAGACTCGATCGGTTCAGAGACTGACTCTTAAAATTTTACTCCCCCTTTGCAAAATCCTTGGTACGCCATTGAAGGTAGGTGTAGTGTAGGTACATAGCTGCACCTTTTTTGGTGGAGGTAGAAAGAAAAAACCTGTCAAAAATAAGAGAAAAGAAAAAATTATTTACTAAAGGTGTCTAAATAGAGCCCTGTGCATCGTGCCTCTTTTCACGGCCTGTTCTGGAATATCAAATTTCGAGTCCGCCCGGATGACATTTTGCGTCGCTACGGCCTGGCCCGTTTCGGGAGAGCTAAAATCGCCGAGAAATCTTGCAAAATCACTTGTGCGAGAACTACATACATGTACAGTAGGTTCAAAAGAAACATTTCTAATGGCGCAACAAACCTAAACATAAAACAGATTTGAAGAAAAGCTTGTTTTGGCTAAGTACAACGTAGATTTTAGAAAACAACCCAATCCATACCGGGCAGGCTCCAATCGGAACAACCCAGCCAAAATTCTCTACCGGGCGGCCTGTGCAGGGCTCTAATGATGACCAGAATGCGTTTTAAATGCGTTTTTGAAAGTTAATTTTTCAAAATTTTCTCGCCCTTGTTGGTCAGAATCACAACCAGGCCTCGTTATACAACTGTTTGTTAATTTTAAGCTGAATGCCTTTCAAATGCGTTTTTGAAGGCTAATTTCTCAAAATCCCCCTATGAGACAAAAGTGACGTCATCATTGACCGAACCCCTCACCCTTGTCATCTGTTGTCATCATTGGGCAAACCCCCTCCCCCTTTACCGATGACGTCATTTTTGCACAGCCCCTATTGACGGCCTCAGGTAAGCTAATTAAAATATTTACTACTACGGGCTCCTAATTTTACTTTTTACTACTGTTTTACTACTAGTAAAATACCACTAGTATTAATAATTTTGGTTTCACTATATGTACTATAGTAAACAGACTGTACTTTTTACACTTGTTTTAGCTCATAAATTCTACTTGACTTTGGATTTTTCACCTTTATTTAAGGCATGCAAAAAGCTTATTACCAGGCGTTTTTGCATTTTTCTCATAGTTTGGACCCTTGGTTCCAAGAGCGAAAGCCCCTGGACCCCCACCCGACAAGCACATCCAATCACCACCCACTTATGGGCCGGACCTATTACACATGGCGACAAGAGCAGAAAATAGGCGTACGGTCTGGTTTGTTGCACATATTTCCAGTGCAATTGCTGCATGACCCGTTATCTTTTGTATTTTTTGAACAGTTTCCCGCTTTCTCGCAGGTCCCGCAGCCAACAAGGACAGTAATGTTCCCTTTTGTGTCTGAAACGATTACATAACTGTAACATGTTCCATATTTTTGTCTGGATGTGTAACACATGCACTGCAGTTGAAGTGAAGTTTTAAAAATGAATAAGTAAAAGGAGTATATTTCTTACCGTTACATACTCTCTTATAACACATAGTATCATTCCCACACGACTTTGAAACATATCCAGTTTGGATTTGAGTATAATTACCGACGTAACACATATGTTCACCATCTAAAACGGACTGCCTTCAATTACATATAGATACAAGGTATGTTAGCAATTTAGTTGATAGTTAGTTACCTGTCAGAAAGGGACATAGGAAAAGGTGGAATAAAGCAGTGAAAGCTAACAGTTTGGTAGATATAAAAAATATTCAAACCAAAAATATGCAAAAATTTTAAGAGTCAGTCTCTGGTCAGTTCGCGTTTTGGCCCTATGCCCTATTCAGGCCCAAAATTGAAACTTTAAGCTAGAGAGCTGTAAGTTCGTACACTAATACATACTTAGGAGTTATCTTTCAGCTGCAAACGTTTAGTGGATCTGAGGCTCCTGTCCTGAGATATAGCCTTCCGAAAATCGGTCTGCTTAACTATGGCCCAAGACTTCAAAGTCTAATTTCTCGCTTCATACTCGGAATTCAGACCCAAAAATTGGGGGTTTTTTAGTACTTTTAGACTGCTTTAAGAAACTATTGTCAATTTTTCGTTTTCAGAAAAAAAATTTTTTCGCCCCTTTTGCGCCCCTCTAGCTCGTCTGGAACCCCCAACCCCGTTTTTTTATTTCATAAAAATGTTGCGCTATGAATTAGCTACCGTTTGGTTGAAGCATTGTTTGCCCAGACCCGTGAAGCGTGAGAAAATTGAGGACAAACATGTCCCGGTCGCAAAATTTTCGCACTTTTCTCAGGTCGAATATTTCCAAGTCCGGTTTTCCACCTACTAGTACGAATTCGGACTTAAAAAAAAATTGGGGGTTTTTGCGCAACATTTTTCTGAAATAAAAAACGGGGTTGGGGGTTCCAAACGAGCTAGTGGGGGGCGCAAAGGGGGGGGGGATTTTTTTCTGAAAACTAAAAATTGAGAAAAGTGTCTTGAAACATCTAAAACTACTCTAAAACCCCCCATTTTTAGGTCCGAATTCCGAATATGAAGCGAGAAATTAGACTTTGAAATTTTGGTCCTATACAGTAGTTAAGCGTCCGATGTTCTGAAGGCTATATCTCAGGACAGGAGCGTCAGATCCACTAAACGTTTGCAGCTGAAAGATAAGTCGTAAGTATGTATTAGTGTGCGAACTTACAGCTCTCTAGCTCAAAGTTTCAATTTTGGGGTCTGAATACTCGATCGGTTCAGAGACTGACTCTTAAAATTTTACGCCCCCCCTTTGCAAAATCCTGGGTACGCCATTGAAGGTAGGTTTAGTGTAGGTACATACATAGGTGGACCTTTTTTGGTGGAGGTGAAAAGAAAAAACCTGTCAAAAATTAGAGAAAAGAAAAAATTATTTACTCAAAAAACTGTCTAAATAGAGCCCTGTGCATGGTGCCTCTTTTCACGGCCTGGCCTGGAATATCAAATTTCGAGTCCGCCCGGATGACATTTTGCGCCGCTACGGCCTGGGCCGTTTGGGGAGAGCTAAAATGGCCGAGAAATCTTGCAAAATCACTTGTGCGAGAACTACATACAGTACAGTACGTACAAAAGAAACATTTCTAATGGCGCAACAAACCTGAACATAAAACAGATTTAAAGAAAAGCTTGTTTTGGCTAAGTACAACGTTGATTTTAGAAAATAACTGAATTCATCCCGGGCAGGCTCCAATCGGAACAACCCAGCCAAAATTCTCTACCGGGCGGCCTGTGCAGGGCTCTAATGATGACCAGAATGCGTTTTAAATGCGTTTTTGAAAGTTAATTTTTCAAAATTTTCTCGCCCTTGTTGGTCAGAATCACAACCAGGCCTCGTTATACAACTGTTTGTTAATTTTAAGCTGAATGTCTTTCAAATGCGATTTTGATGGCTAACTTCTCTATATTCCCCTATGAGACAAAAGTGATGTCATCATTGACCGAACCCCTCCCCCTTGTCATCTGTTGTCATTATTTGGCAAACCCCCTCCCCCTTAACCGATGACGTCATTTTTGCACAGCCCCTATTGACGGCCTCAGGTAAGCTAATTTAATTTTTACTACTACGGGCTCTTAATTTTACTTTTTTACTACTGTTTTACTACTAGTAAAATACCACTAGTATAAATAATTTTTGTTTCACTGTATACTATAGTAAATAGACAGTACTTTTTACACTTGTTTTAGCTCATAAATGCTACTTGACTTTGGATTTTTTACCTTTATTTAAGGCATGCTAAAAGCTTATTACCAGGCGTTTTTGCATTTTTCTCATATTTTAGACCCTTGGTTCCAAGAGCGAAAGCCCCTGGACCCCCCATGACAAGCACACCCAATCACCACCCACTTATGGGCCGGATCTACGTATTACACATGGCGACAAGAGCAGAAAATAGACGTACTGTCTGGATTGTTGCACATATCTCCAGTGCAATTGCTGCATGATCCTTTATCTGTTGCTTTTGTACAATTTTTCGCTTTCTCGCAGCTCCCGCAGCCAACAAACACAGTGATTTTCCCTTTTGTGTCTGAAATGATAACATAACTGTAACATGTTGCTTATTTTTTCTGGATGTACAACACATGCACCGCAGTTGAAGTGAAGTTTTATGAACGAATAAGTAAAAGGAGTATATTTCTTACCGTTACATACTTTCTTATAACACATAGTATCTCTCACACACGACTTTGGAACATATTCTGGTTGGCTTTGAGTATAATTACCGACGTAGCACATAAGTTCACCATCTAAAACGGACTGAGTTCAATTATAAGTTATGTTAGCAATTTAGTTGATAGTTAGTTACCTGACAGAAAGGGACATAGGAAAAGGTGGAATAAAGCAGTGAAAGCTAACAGTTTGGTAGACATCTTGTACACTACACACACAGGTCCTCTTGAAGGCACTAGGGAAGGGAGGCCGCTCTTGTGTGATTAATAGAAAGCAAATCACTTTTAAAACTTAGGCGGTGCCTTTATCTGCGCCCTAAAATCATGAGTAGGCTACGGACGATTGCCTGACTAGGTCTGTCTTACGTACATGTACCTTCTCTTCACTGAACGCTAAGCTTCTGATAAGGCAAACGTTCAGCCGTTCTAGCCGAATTCAGAATTATGTCATGTTTAACAAAAATGGTACCAGTAAGACATCCTAATTTATTAACAATGAAACGATACTACGTCAGTGTCGTTCCCAGCAAGTAAACTAAAACGTTGTCGTAGGTTAGGGGCCTTGCCGCTTTAAGTACTGTTTTATCCTCAAATTTCACGTGCCATATTAGGGTGAGTTTATCCACATACAGTAATGCGTTGTAGGTACAGAAGAAGTTTATGGTCCGGTCACTAGTAGTAAACACAACTACCTACCACAACACCAAAGTATGAATAATATCATTATAATAAACTACCACATGACAATCCTCAAAGCATAAACATCAAAACCAAAACCGCTGTGTTGGCAGAAATATAAGTATGCATGGAATTTTTACGAGTTTTCCAAACAACTTCAATTGGCAACCATTTAAATTTATTCAGACAACTAAAAATAAATCAAACTATCTTTTTGGCCAACGCTATATGCACCAAACTCTAACAAGTGAAGCTCCAACTAAAACATTCCATGTACTCTAACTCTCTTCGTAAACAGTCACCCTTTTCACCGTAAACTCAACCCCATTTCCATTAAAAGCATCATAATTATTAACCCCACAACACCCTCCCCACTCCCCACCCACAGCAAAGTTGATAATGAGGTAATGGTAGTTGTCAAACGGTGCCAAACGGGTGCATTTTGTGCCCCCAGACTGGATCCTTCCACAGGGAGGATTGGGATGCCATGAATTGCGCCAGACCGATGGTTCTGCCTTCAAGCAAAATTGTGTATCACCGCACAAATGAAATGAGTTGAAAATGAATACCTTGTTTCCCCAAACTCTTTGTCCATTGGGTAAGATGGCATAAAAGTGGACGTACTCTTGGTTTGGTACTGCACTGTACTCTACTCCATATGTTGTAAATTGGTCTCTCATCTGCTGCATATTCAGTTGCTTGAATCCAGTGCTCCAGTCAGTTGGTCCTGAATTTGCATATAGCGGTGCAGTGAGAGAACAATCCCTACCTTTCAAATGAAGCTAAAAGATAAAGCTAAACAAACACTATCAAATTCAAACTTTGAATTTGATATGGTATGGTATAGTATAAACTTGGCGATTTGAATTCGATATTGTATGGTATAGTACTCGCTAATTCAGTTTGAATTTGGTTGGTATGAATTTCGTACAGTAGTGGTAGTTTGCTGTGATAATGTCATAGAAGCCTTTGGAAATTATGCTCAATTCTTCAGTTTTTTAGAATCAAAACATGCAGGAAGGATTGGGAATATACAGTATAGATCAAAAAAAATGTCCCATCGCTTTTTCGGCCTTCACTCAAACGTTTCGTTCTCAGTCAATTCTTTACCGATTTGGCTCAAATTTTCAGCAAAAATTACCAACATGGTTGGCTAAATATTCTGCAAGTTTGGTGCGAAAATTCCAAAGGAAAAAATTTTTTTGAACCAGAAAGTGAAAATCATAGTGGTCTGTGTAAATTCAAATTTCCCGCGTAATTACGGCGCTATCGCTTAGATAGTTGCAGCAATTATCGGGCGGACATTTGGTCATAACATATTCAGACGGCAGCCCTCTGGCTTAAGGGACACTAAAATTGGGGAATTTTAAAAACATGATCGAAAATCCCATAGTTAAGAAATCTGTACATTCTGGAATCAAAGCACTGAATCAGTTGTCAATCAACACAGATTGTAGCAGGAAGTTCGACAAATGAATGAACCTGATATTTAAACTCTGTTTCACATCATAGAAACCTTCTCCACAGTGTTTTTAGAAAATCGAAAATCTTCTGAATTGTCATTGCACCGTTTTTACGAAGAAAAGTCACATTTTGTCATGTTTTTGAAATTCCCCAATTTTAGTGCCCCTTAAGCCAGAGGGCTGCCGTCTGAATATGTTATGACCAAATGTCCGCCCGATCATTCCTGCGACTATCTAAGCGATAGCGCCGTAATTACGCGGGAAATTTGAATTTACACAGACCACTATGATTTTCACTTTTCGGTTCAAAAAAATTTTTTCCGTTGGAATTTTCGCACCAAAGTTGCAGAATATTTAGCCAACCATGTTGTTAATTTTTGCTGAAAATTTGAGCCAAATCGGTAAAGAAGTGACTGAGAACGAAACGTTTGAGTGAAGGCCGAAAAAGCGATGGGACATTTTTTTTGATCTATACTGTATATTTTGACGCATTTAAAAAGTTATAGATATAGCCAACAAGCTAGTACCAAACTGAAAAGGCCTTACCAAAATCATAATTCTAGTACTAAAATTATCTGGTAAAGGAGTTTGATTTTGATATGGTATGGTATAGTATATAATAGAAGGAGCTGTTTTGAATTTGGTTTGGTATGGTACTAAAGTCCATGTAAAAATGATTGGCGGTGGCGGAAAAAAGCGATTTTCTCAAAAACTTTCTTCAAGACCTCAAACTTTTTTTATATCAATCGATAGCAAATTACAAGTGTTACAAGATGCGAACGTCAAATCAAAGGTTCCACGCAGTTTTGTATGTGTTTTTCGGGGAAAACTAACTTTCGGCAAAATCAAGTTTTTATAGAAGAGTCAAATCGACAAGCGGACTCCAGATTCTTATTCTACGTGCAATTGCGAGTTCGCTGATATATACATGTTTTGGGATTTTCAAATTAGTTTTCGGGAAAAACGCGTTTTTCGGAAGGGTGTGCGAGTCAAAAAATTGTCTGCGATCTGTTTTACTATGGAAAATTGCCCAACATTTTTCAAATTTGACCCAAACGGTATAAACGGCCTGAAAACCGGCTCATATTCACGAGTCAAACTTAATTTTGGTCCATAGAATCCATTTTTGCAGTCCGTTTGGCGCTATGTGGTCGCGTTTTCCAGTTATTTTCATTTTAATTGTTTTTTGCAAAATTTTGTCTGACTGGAGCTGCTGCTGTGAGTCTCTTCAGATGTTGCTCAAAATGCAACTCCTGGGGTAATTTTAGATGGTGAATTCATTTCTGTCACCTAGAACACCGTCAGGTTACTGCAAACCTAACTTTCGAGCACCCCCTATTTGGTATGATTTTTTAGCAATCTGTCTTTGACATCTTTGCTTGTTAAAAGAACACTGATTAATGCTTACGCCATCAAGTGAATCCAGCCTCATGTCCAACGTTATAGAGAAGCAAGTTCTTGCTCAAGGTATATCCTAATCTGCGCAAGTTTCGCTCTGAATACTAATTTGCGCAACAGCTAAAATCAGCTTCCTTCATAACTGGGATTATAAGATAAGCACATAAATCGACTCTAGAGTCTTCAATGACTCTAATAATACTTTGGTTACTGTTCTAGCTGAAAAGGTTGCAGTGTTATGACCGATCAAAGTTGACTGAAATTGCCAAAAATGGCCCATTTGACTTGCAGTAGGTTGACTTGCCCATTTGACCATTAGGTTTGCGACCTGACGGTGTTCTAGGTGACAGAAATGAATTCACCATCAAAAATTACCCCAGGAGTTGCATTTTGAGCAACATCTGAAGAGACTCACAGCAGCAGCTCCAGTCAGACAAAATTTTGCAAAAAACAATTAAAATGAAAATAACTGGAAAACGCGACCACATAGCGCCAAACGGACTGCAAAGATGGATTCTATGGACCAAAATTAAGTTTGACTCGTGAATATGAGCCGGTTTTCAGGCCGTTTATACCGTTTGGGTCAAATTTGAAAAATGTTGGGCAATTTTCCATAGTAAAACGGATCGCAGACAATTTTTTGACTCGCACGCCCTTCCGAAAAACGCGTTTTTCCCGAAAACTAATTTGAAAATCCCCAATCATGTATATATCAGCGAACTCGCAATTGCACGTAGAATAAGAATCTGGAGTCCGCTTGTCGATTTGACTCTTCTATAAAAACTTGATTTTGCCGAAAATTCGTTTTTCCCGAAAAACACATACAAAACTGCGTGGAACCTTTGATTTGACGTTCGCATATTGTAGCACTTGTAATTTGCTATCGATTGATATAAAAAAAAGTTTGGGGTCTTGAAAAAAGTTTTTGAGAAAATCGCTTTTTTCCGCCACCGCCAATCATTTTTACATGGACTTTAGTACTAAATTTAAAGATTGATTTAGTACTAGTACAATTTTGGTATGGTAGGCATCCCTGCTCGCATCCCTAGTTACATTTAGACATATGAGAGACCAACAGAGACCGCTACAGAGACAGGGGCCGCTGTGACTCAAGTCGCGTCTTGGCCACGGGTAGTTTACGCTATCCCGTGTGTCACGGCGGCTCCGGCATTCGTGAGAGCGGTTGTTTGTGGGTTCGAAACCGGTCGACGCGACTGGAAGTAGTCAACGTAAAGCCCAACCCAGACCGCCGAAAGCCGGTGATGGCCAGTAGGTAAATGGGAACCGAACCGGCGCTGCCGTTGCTCCTACTGGCAGCAAAGGGGAGGGTTGTTTGTAGACAGGGTTACCCCATTGAAGGGCTCTGAAAAGAGCGAGGGATGTACAAACAAACAAACAAACAAACAAACAAACAAACAAACAAACAAACAAACAAACAAACAAACAAACAAACAAACAAACAAACAAACAAACAAACAAACAAACAAACAAACAAACAAACAAACAAACAAACAAACAAACAAACAAACAAACAAACAAACAGACAGCAAGATAGCCACTGAGCCAACGACGCGAGGTCTACCTTTCCAATGAAGAGAGGACAAAAATTGATTTTGCAACTGCCAAGTCCATTCCATCACGTCTATTTCACCCTCTTGAGGCCAATTGCCATAAACACCCTAAACTGTCAGTTTGATTACAGGAACAATCTACAAGTGCCTGACTGTAAAACTAACTCTTATTCCAAGCAACCACAGTGCAGGCCAGGCGCCCATAACAGTCGGGACTTTAGCCTCAAATTCCACTCTCAGCTTGCGACTTGCCACCCGAGCAGGGCTGAATCTCATCTTGGAGTGAAGTCTACCAGAGAGGAACTCTTGTGCACCCCTCACCGGCCTTTGTGAGCCCTCCAGTGTGCCACTGTTGACTCCTGCTTTGTCCACCAACTGACCGCTGCCCTTTTTCAGCCAGCAAGTGCCCCCACTGAAACTGTTCCACGCGTAGCCAACGCATCCCGGAGCTTGTTGACAGATTCCGCAACACTCAGACTCTGGCTTTCCGTGTACTGAGTAGATATTGGGAGCATAAAAGTCCTTGTTCTTGTAAAGAGTGCAGGCTCCCTTTTGGGTGGACAAGACACCCATGCTAACACCTGGCTTGTCAGTTACAGGTTGAGTGGCTGTTTTCAACCAGCAGCTCCCGCCTTTGTAAGAATTCCAGGAGTAGGCCTTGCAACCGGGAGCGTTCTTGCAAAGGTTACAGCATGCAGATGAGGGGACACCGTGAGCTGATGATAGGTCGTTGCCTTTTATGTCCTTGTCTGACTCAGTTTTACAGGTCTCTCCTTTGCCACCATGTGAATCTGAACAAAGATTAAGGTTTCTGAGTGGTTGATACAGCTTTTGAAATCATCTCACTTACTTGGATTAAAAGCTCTGACTACAAGGTTTCCATCTTTGGTATAGATTGTTTGAGAACTGTCCACATAGCGCTGAAGTTCGTTGTTGACATAACGAGGTGGCCACTTTGCTATGTCCCAGTCTTTTCTAATCTAAAATTCACGAAATCTATGCAGATTTTTGAAGAATTGGAAACAATTTACCTGATCCATTGAAGACAAATCGTAATTTTTTAGAACTTTCCATGCTCGAATCGAACATAGAAACAGGGAGGCTAGTAAAAATCTAGTCATCATGAACTTCGAACGGAAATTCGTATGGTAGTTTTGTATTGAAAAATGTTAGTCAACAGGTGGCCTAATCCGCCTACTGATGTTTCACTTTTGAGAGAAACTTGTGAGTCACTACAAGAGAATAGTCTTAGGAATACGACAGTATTTGTGCAACCTTAAATTAAGCAAAATGTGAATCGCACCTGTTCTATGTATGTATGGACTAAAATTTGAACAGCTATATATTCTAATGCATTCCAAATTGCTTGTGTGCAAACACATTTATTCTCTCAAATTGCATTGTTCGATTTGGACAACATCCAGCTATCATCATCTCACCAACCGAACAGGAAGGAACCAGAACGAAAAGCCATAAAATATTTTTGAATTCCACTTTTTAGGTCCACTGGCCGCAAACACGTCCGCTGCTGAAAACTAGAGAAAACTCTCGACCGATATTGTCTAGACCGGTTTAGCAATGCGCCTATGTAAATCCACTTGGCTGGAGAGGCCACATACAACTAGTGGTCGTTCTAGTTTTAACGTTTGGTCGCGCGCGTAAAATGGAACTAAACATCGACACCAAAGTCTGGTGTCTCGGAATCCGACTTGCCGGTCAGATCGTCATTTCGCTTCATGTGGTAAGAACCGTTTAGATGTCCGAAAAACTTGTTCTGGTTGTGTTTTTTAGTTGTTTAGTTTTCTGAGCGGTACTGGCATCATTGTTTGGGCGCTTGTTTTTGGAATCCACGCTGATAAAGATGTGGCTAAAGTTAGAAGGGAGAATTTCTTTCTTTGTCTTGTCGGTACGTGTTTTTAACTCCGTTTTATGAATCGTAAATGTGCACTAGTTTTAGGTTTCACGACTTTGCATTTGATCGTATATTATTGTTGTTGTTATTGGGCGTACGAAGCATTCAAGAGATTGAAACCGAACTTCGCCCTCCCTTTGATTGTAATAGCAGTGGAGATTTGTAAAGAATTTATCTTCTCCAGAGTGTTTTTAGGTTCTGGACATTGTCGTAAGCATAGTCTCAGTGATGGTTGTGATTTGGACGGCGTTTATGTTGATCTCACAAACCTCCACCTTTCATACTCAAATCACAATTGCATTTCTCGTATACGCCGGAGCACATTTGATTGTCCTGGTAATTTTGTGCTTCTAATGCTGTTATTTTACTAGTGGATTTTTATTTTACTATTTACTAAATTTACTACAAATTCTGCCTGTCAATTTAATTTTTATTTTTGTTTTACTGCCAGGCAGCTCCGATTTTACTAATTTTTGTTTTACTAATAATTCTACTAATTTTACTACTATTTTACTACGATTTTACTAGCCATAACGTGGAAAATCAATGATGTCAAGATATTGTGAATAGTTTATGTTGGTCAAAATATTTGCTCAATTTGATCATGATAAGTTCTCCAGAACTGTAAACAGAAAAACGTGTGAAATTCGACTGGCAAAAGTGCGCCAACACATCTTTTATTGCAAAATTGATCAAGAATTTGGCTGGAATTATCTAAAACTAGTAAAATAGTAGTAATATTTTCATTTTACTATTGACGGTCTTTGTTAATTTAATTTAATTTTTACTTTACTATTGGCTCGTAATTTTACTTTTTACTATTATTTTACTACTAGTAAAATACCACTAGTATTACTAACTTTTGTTTTACTATACTATAGTAAAATAACAGTAGGTTCTAATTCCTATTTTTATCTTTTATAATAATGCTTGTATGCCTATTTCTATTTTTCAACTTAATCCAGACTTCTTTCTGTTCTTTTTCCTTTTTTCTTTCACAAACAATTATATTCTGCCTTTGATTCCTCCATTCTATAACATTTTCCTTTATTTTCTCCCCTTTCTTCCTCCCTTCCTATCTTCCCTTTCATTTATCTGTGCCATTTATTTAAACTTTCAATAACCCATCTCTTCCCCACTTATGTTATTTCCATCCTTTCAATAATAGGCTACATGTACTACTTTCATACTCTCTCCACTTCAAATTATTCTTTATAATTATCTACCTTTTCAAAATCTATTATTACATAACTAGTTTTAGATTCCACTCCTAATCTATCTGGTGAGTTGCTTCAAGAAACTCAGAGAGTTGAACGAGACATACGGACCTATGGTGCATGCTAAATACAGTCCCACCGACCCACCTCCTTCTCAACAAATCCAGTTTGATCCCAGGAGATATGGTGGTCGCGGTCTAAGACGTACATACGACTGAAGCTTGCCTCAACTTTATTTCTCCAAAGACTGCTTATCTGACAGATATTATTAGCCTTGACTTCTATCGTCTAGTAAACAAGTTCTGTGCGTTGTTTCCGTCCAGGGTTCTATTTTCGAACGTCAACTACATATGGGATTCAATCAGTAAACACGTTGCAGCTAAATATAACCATTACTTACGTAGTACTGAACTCGCAGTAAACACATTAGAGTTAAAATGCTGCTTCTCATACGTAAACTAACGATTATCCACAACTCTAGCTAACAAACACGGCCCCGAAGCACGTATGCAGACTGCTCTTAGGAAGAGCGAGTTAATGGCTTCATTGACTCCATGTGAGGCTGATTACCGCCTCAGAGAGTCTAGCGGGTTTGCATGAGTCAGTCAGCTAGAAAGGCTGCTTACAGGCGACAGCTCTCTCCCTCTCGCGTACTTTCATTTCTTAATAGAGCCCTGGCTTTAGGCAGATAAATGGCCGCTGGCTGCGTAACAGCTCAAATATTGAGTGTTAAAGTGCAGCAGTGGTTATTTTGGCTCGTTCTGCTTGATTTTAGCATTCATGTGCAAGGCAGCGCGTCGGTTGACTGTTAATGAGCGCTTGATTAGCACCTGAGGTGCGCTAGCTAGCGCAGACCGTGCTCAATTCATCAAATTCGACCGGTTGTTATGTTCCAACACGTCTTGACTGCCATATATGGAGTGCTTTTCTTGGCTGGCACTGCTGGCAATCTCAGTGTGCTATGTGTGGTTGGTAGACTGACCGTTCGACCAGAATTTCGAAGGGCATGTCATCAGTTTACAGGTATTAACTACATATTGAACAATGTTAAAGTACAATGCAGAGTGAACTGTTAAGCTGCCCCGTTGTTGTTGTAACTTTTGGTACCTTCGGACTAGGAGTAGCTAACTGCTATAGAGCAGGAAGAGACACAAAACCTCCTTAACAACCACCCTACCCATTGCTGTTGGTGTGTGCAGGACAGCTAAGGTTTGGTACCCATTTATCTACTGTACTTGTCATTTCTGACATTCAACAACCTGGGTTGGGCTTTGTGTCAACTACCACCCCTTCCCTCTACAGGTTTCGAACCGAGAAATACTCCACTTCCATGGGTACCGGAGCCGCCGTGACACACGGGATAACGTAAACTACCCAAGGCCAAGACGCTATGCAAATGGCATCATTCCCCTTCCCTTCCCGTGCCTTCAATTTCCTATCCTATTGCGACTCGGCGTGACAAGTTCTTGTCGCAAAGAGTTGGTTGTCGGCGTAAAGCCAACCCAGAAAGCCGGATATGGCTACCAGGTAAATAGGAACTGACTGGAGCTGCCTAAGCACCTGAGTACTGTAATTTTAATAGTGAAATTTTATTTTATTTAATATTAATATAATAGAACTAACCGATTTTAATTTTAATTTAATATTAATATAATAGTCCCCTGATAATTTTAATTTAGATTTAATATTAATACTATTAAATATCAATTTTAATAGTATTTTAATAGCATTTTAATAGTAGATTCTAAAATGAACTTAAAAAGATTTGGACACACTTTAGCGAATTGGTGAAACAACATCTTTTGCTTGAAGCTGCTAGGGTAAGTTGAAAATTTAATCAGAGATCCAACTAAGAAGCATTTTTCTCTGGAAATTTATAACCATTTTATATAAAAAGACTTTGTCTAAACATGGTTTTAAGCATACATGTAACTGAGGGATCTGGGGGTCTGCCCCCACGCGACTTTAGGCCAGAACCCCCCCAGATGGAGACCTCCGAGACGATTTTTCCGACCCCCTCCGATTCTTCTGGCAATTAATTTTTTGAGCAGATTTTTGCGATTTGTTACAATTTCAGACACAAATTGCAAAAATCGCCTGTAAAACAGGACTTTTTAGCTGTATTTCAGCCTAAATTAGCAATTTTTGAGAGTTTTTTGGTGCCCAACCCCCTCCCAAAATTTGTGCTCAGACTCACCGGCCGACGCCAGACTCCCCACCCCGTCCCCTTCGGCGGATGACCTGTTAAGATATTCGAAAAAGCATACCAACAGAAGATAAAGCTAGGCATGCAAAATTTGAAAGAAAATATTGATGCACAGTACAGTGGGAAAATATCGAAATTTTTAAAACATATTAATATAACTATACATATATGTTTTTCGCCAATCAAACATATAAATAACACATATAGTTATATGTTTCTGAAAATTGAATATGCACATATTTGTAAACATAAAACATATTTGTGTAAAAGTCGCTTATTCACTTATATTTTGTCTTAATTTTCGATAATTCAAACTTGAGATTCTGAATTTCCTGTTTATAACGGTTTGCAACAATTTAGATAGCATACTCAGATTCAATAAGTTTAAGTGAAAGTCAGATTTTGGAAACGTTTACTGTCAAACAGCAACCAAAAGTCTTGCAATCATGAATTCCTATTGCAAAAATATGTATATGTTTCCAGAAACATATTGGCCTCAAAACATATAAATACAAAACATATTTGACATGCAAACATATTGAGAAACATAAACATATATGTTTTCCCAAAAACAAACATATTTATGTTTTAAAACATATACATAAAACATATATGTTTCCCACAGTAAGCACAGTTAAAGAGACATTTTGAAAGGAAAAACTGTTACATACGTAGGTTATTGAGTAGATTCAGGTCCTTTCGTCATTCATGCCTATTCGTGAGAAAAGTTCCGCTGTTTCCAAGATTCGAGATTCAGAGGTCTGTCAGACACCTTCAATTTTTTTATCATTTCTGAAATTCTGATTTTAGTTCTAGTATTGTAGGTAACTCCTTCATTGTCAAACAAGGTCAAACTATTAAAATGCTATTAAAATACTATTAAAAATAAATTTTAATATTCAGCCCCTCTTTGTATTTTTAATTTAATTTAATATAATAGTAGGCCCTCTATTTTAATATTAATATAAATTTAATACTATTAAAATGGCACTATTAATAATAGTTTTATTTTAATATTAATATATTAAAATTACAGTACACCTGAGTACAACAGCAACCACGCATATGTTGGAATAAACGGAAATGGGGCAGTACTGTTATTTTACTATAGCATAGTAAAACAAAAATTTGTAATACTAGTGGTATTTTACTAGTAGTAAAATATTAGTTCAAGTAAAAGTAAGAGTAGAGTAAAAATATAATTAAATTAACAAAGACCCTCAATATTTTATCATTTTTAGTGAATTCCAGCCAAATTATTGATCACTTTTGCAATATAAAAGATGTGTGGGCGCATTTTTGTCAGTCTAATTTTACACATTTTTGTCTCTAAAGTACTTGAGATTATACCATTAAAATTGATTTCACTTCAACGTATTTTGCTTTCTTTCCTTATCCTATCCTATATTGTCCTATACATTTGCCATTCCATGCCCTTGCCTTCCCTGAAATGCCCTACTAAACCAAAGGTTTCAGTTCATCTCTATTACTACGTGGTGTGTCTGAGTGCAGTGGATCTTCTTGTGCTCAGCATGGTGCCACTGCTGCTGCTGGAGACATACTTTGGAGAGTGGACCTTAGGCAGAGTTCTTTGCAAGTTCTTCTGGCTAGCCGACAGTGTTACGAAGCTGGTGTCGATCGCTCTGCTCACTGTGATGTCGTTTGATCGATTCTTGGTCGTCTGTCATCCACATCAGCTGTTGTGGCTACGGTCTCCGAGAGCGGTCTGCATCACTCTAGTTGTCTCTTTCTTCATTTCGTTCATTCTCATGACGCCTGTCATAGTGTACAGTGACGTCTATGATGTGGTAAGTGCACCAAGGTGTAGTTTCTTTGAAAGAACTAAAAACTTCACATTCTTAGGCGGTGCTGTTGACTGAAAGTAATATGACTTTCAACCACACGCTGTATGCGCTGCACAAGTGTACGATAGAGTTCGGAGAAGTTGGAGTGTTCCACTCGTTCATTGTTTACTTATTTGTGCTCTGCTTTTTGCTCCCGGCTTTGATCATTGGATATTCGTACACTCAGCTGTTGCGCTCTGTTAGCAGGCGCTACAAACGTCAGCAACAGAATACAAGTCAGACCGGTAAGTTCATTTTTATGCAAACATTCCTTTTTATTGCTTTGCTGTAATGCTTATCATCACTGTCGTACTTAAATTCATGGGCTTGCCTAGATTTGACACATATTTTTCCATTCTTCATCTTGGTATTTGACATTTTGTTAGGACGCGTCCCTTCCTTTCCCATCCGTTCCCTTCCCGTCCCATCCCGTCCCTCCCGTTCCCGTTCCCGTTCCCGTTCCCGTTCCCGTTCCCCTTCCCTTCCCTTCCCTTCCCTTCCCTTCCCTTCCCTTCCCTTCCCTTCCCTTCCCTTCCCTTCCCTTCCCTTCCCTTCCCTTCCCTTCCCTTCCCTTCCCTTCCCTTCCCTTCCCTTCCCCTCCCCTCCCCTCCCTTCCCGTCCCTTCCCGTCCCTTCCCTTCCCTTCCCTTCCCTTCCCTTCCCTTCCCTTCCCTTCCCTTCCCTTCCCTTCCCTTCCCTTCCCTTCCCTTCCCTTCCCTTCCCTTCCCTTCCCTTTGCTTCCCGGGCGAAGGAGGGGTAGGGCTCTGAGCCCCAATTCCAAGGAGGACGGAGTTGGGCACTAAAACCGTTAAAAAATCGCAATTTTGAGCCAAAAATTGTTAAAAATGCTAATTTCGGCTCAGGCACAGCTTTACAAAGTGATGCTTTACAGGCGATTTTAGCTATGCCCGAAAATTCGGATGGGAGCTCAGAAAATCAGCTCAGGGAGGGTGTCTGGGCTAAGTCAGTGGAGACCCCTGTTACATGAATGCTCTTGTTACGTTTTTTTTGCTTAGTGTTCTATCCTCTGATGATTACGTTCTATCTTTGCAACCATACTATCTATAATCCCTTTCGTTGAATCCAGGTCGCACCCTTTTCATGCTGGAGCTGACTAGTCGTCCCACAGCATCTCCGGTGCACGCGGAATCCATCTCAATGACCTCCACCTGCGACCGTCACCGAGCGATGAGTCTGTCTATCCCAGCTCGCGACCGGTCCACTTCGATCTTGTCGACTGACTATCGGCCTCAGCGAGTCAGCAGCACCAGCGGACGTCGTCATAAAGTGTATCGGTCGAGTTTGAGAGTGGTCCTGTTTCACTTCATCTGTTGGACACCCTACTGGCTGTTCAACCTGACACCCTTGTTTGACCGGTATTTTCATATGACACAGCGCTTTCATATCTTGGTCTATATACAGTTGTTTGTGCACACATTGCCCTATGTAAACTCAGCTGGTAACTGGTTGTTCTATGCGCTCATGAACTCTGAGTTGAGGAAAACTGTTGTTGAGTCGCGTAGGTATAACAGAAGAAAGTCAAAGGTTAGTTTGTTTGTGAATTGAGGTGTGAGAAAATGATTCGTGTTGTCCTTTTACAGAGTGTGCCAAAAAACAACCCAGCAGAGTTTTTGCTGTCGCAACCGCAAATCTCAACCGATTTGAATGAATCCTTTTTAAATGAAAAATAAATAAATTCTTGAAAGATTGATGTACCGTTTATTAAGATAGCCTGCTTAGTTCCTGTGCAATTTTTATTGAGATTCACAGTTTACTTCTTGAGATATTTGCCTTCTAAGTCGAAACAGATTTTGGCAAAGAACAACAGCGATTCCGTTGCATTTCATATTAAAGCAGATTCCTACTGCTAGGGCTAATGATACTTTAGTGTTGAAGTAAACCGAGTTTCTGTGTCAACTGTAAAGCCTCCGAGAGCCCTTAGCAGTGGCAAGAATCCGTTTTATTACGAAGTGCAGAATAATAAAAAATCCGTCTTGTTCACTGCCAAAATCACTGTTTTGAATTTGAGAGCCAATATCTCAGGAACTAAGCAGAGTACATTAATGAAAATTTCAGCAGTCTTTTAAGGATTTATTTATCTTTCATTTAAAAAAGGATTCATTCAAATCGGTTGAGATTTGCGGTTGCTACAGCGAAACATCTGCTGTGTTTTTTTGGCACACCCTGTACATAAGACTATTTCTGTCTGATTATGGAGTGCTAGTTAAACTGACTACAAAATAGATTCGACAACAAACCGGTGTCCTAATGCGTTCATTATCTACTATTAAATCGGTTCGGAACGTGCCTGAAACCAGTTTGTGTCACGCAATTAAGACAACAACTGCTCCACTAAACATTACTTATGTGTCTGGGCACAGTCACTTACCCCGTTCCTTAACGTCGTCTGTAGTCAATTTCTATTAGTTAGTCCGGACAGAATGGCCAAAATGGAGCGTTCGGTGATTTGCGTGAAACCCGACGCACTTCAAAGGGCTCACATAGGCGAGATCATTGACCGATTCGAACGAAAGGGCTACAAGCTGATTGCTATGAAGTTTGTGCACGGATCGAAGGAACAATTTGAGGTATTGTTTTGATGGAGTAGCTCTAGAAATAACTCGTTTAATATTATTTTGTATTTTTCATACAACTTAACTATTACCTTTCAACGGATTTGCAGAGGAGTAAGCAAAATTGTACTTTGTTACATAAATGTAACAGGTCATCCAGCGAACGGGGGTTGGGGGTCTGGCTGGCGCGTCTGAGGAGCATAATTCTTGTGAAAGGGGTAGACTACTCAAAACGATCAGTTATTGCAAAAATGGGAATTTTCGCTAAAAATCGTAAAGGCTAAAATACTGCAAAATACAAAGGAGCGGTTGTACCAATTATTTTGTATCCGAAATTTTAAAAAAATGGCAGAAATTTGCTGGTTATGGTTTGTTAGTAGACCTGTTTCTTTTGGAAATTGTAAATTGTAGTTGTACTTGGTAGTCTCTAATAATTGCAAAAAATTATTTGTAGTCTTAGTTAGTAGTCTCAAAAATTCTCGATTTTAAATATGTATGTAGTCATAGTTAGTAGTCAACTTGCAGTCGCTAAATCTGAATATGTAGTTGTAGTCAATTTGTAATCTGGATGATGTCACAAAACCGCAAAATTAGAAGTCAGTGGTTTAGTAGTTAGTAGTTACAACAAAATAGATCTAATTGTTAGCAGTTTGCTTTGAACCGCAAAGCACCAAATTTTAAAGGATGTACATTGTACGTCAACAAAATGGGCGTGAATTTAATGTAACTTGTTTACGCGATTCGATTTGCGGTAAGCGAATCCATGACCACACCCTAGACAAAGAACGACTAAAAAACCTGTTTTACATGGTGTTGTGTGTCATTAAATTTTTAACATGCATTTTGCGAGAAAGTCAACTTAGCTATAAGGGAAGGTCGTCAAGCAAGTTTTTTGGCCGATCCGGCTGGTATCCAAGTCAAATGCCAAGCGAAAAACCAACGGTGCATGTTCGAACATCAGTGACCCCTAGAACTGGAGCTTTTTTCGGAAATTTTACAGTTTTTGTCCAATATCTCGCTAACCGGGTACGTTCTGGAAGCGTTGAGTACAGCGCCAGAAACGCCACTTTACAACTATTGAACCGTAGACCAATTCGGTGTCTAGAGAAATGAGTGAATGGCGATCGTTTGAGTGGAGACTGTCAGGTTTAAAAAATGGCCAAAAGGTCAGAGCCAACCTAGCTTTGAGGGGTCTCGCTCCAGTTCTAGGGAGTAACTGATGTTTAAACATGCACCGTTGGTGTTCGTTTGACATCTATTTTAACAAATTTTGATACCAGCCCGATTCATGAAAAAAATTTACTTAACATTTCTAAGTTGACTTTCTCGCAAAATGGATGTTAAAATCCGAAAGTTCCTGACAAATATCGTACACGCTGTTTGCACGTAAATGTATGTGTGTACAAACCGCTTTTAGTTTGTTTGTTCGTTTCCGTTCGTCCGTTTGCTTACTTGCTTGTTAGTTTATTTGCCTGTTTGTTTGTTCGCTATTTTAAGAGTCAGTCTCTGAACCGATCGAGTCTTCGTCCTTTGCCATATTCAGACCCCAAAAATGAAACTTTGGCGTGGAGGGCTCAAAGTTGGACGACTAATACGTATGGATAGGTTATATAACCACCGCAAAGGATATCCCGATTCGACGCTCCACGCTCGAGATACGGTCTTCTGAAAATCGGTCCGCTTAACTATGGGACCAAAATTTCAAAATCGAATTTCTAGCGCACTAATCAGTGTTGGGACTTAAAAATTGGGGGTTTAGGGTAACTTTTAGAGTACTTTCAGAATTAACGGTCGAATTGCATTTTCAATGAAAAAAATTTTTTTCGCCCCCCTTTGGAGCCCCCTAGCTCGTCTGGAACCCCCCCTACACCGTTTTTTTTATTTCAGAATATTGTAGCGCTATCAATTCCCTACAGTTTGGTATAAGCCACATTGGCTGACCCGTGGAAGAAAGTGGTGAAATATGGCTTCAAATTTGAAAAATCCTCAAATTTTTAGTTTTGATACTGCACCAAAATTTCCTGCTGGAGTTTCTAGCGCACTAATCAGTGTTGGGACTTGAAAATTGGGGGTTTGGGGTAACTTTTAGAGTACTTTCAGAATCAACGGTCGAATTCCATTTTCAATGAAAAAAATTTTTTTCGACCCCCTTTGGAGCCCCCTAGCTCGTCTGGAGCCCCCCCTACACCGTTTTTTTATTTCAGAATATTGTAGCGCTATCAATTCCCTACAGTTTGGTATAAGCCACATTGGCTGACCCGTGGAAGAAAGTGGTGAAATATGGCTTCAAATTTGAAAAATCCTCAAATTTTTAGTTTTGATACTGCACCAAAATTTCCTGCTGGAGTTTCTAGCGCACTAATCAGTGTTGGGACTTGAAAATTGGGGGTTTGGGGTAACTTTTAGAGTACTTTCAGAATCAACGGTCGAATTCCATTTTCAATGAAAAAAACTTTTTTCGACCCCCTTTGGAGCCCCCTAGCTCGTCTGGAACCCCCCCTACACCGTTTTTTTTATTTCAGAATATTGTAGCGCTATCAATTCCCTACAGTTTGGTATAAGCCACATTGGCTGACCCGTGGAAGAAAGTGGTGAAATATGGCTTCAAATTTGAAAAATCCTCAAATTTTTAGTTTTGATACTGCACCAAAATTTCCTGCTGGAGTTTCTAGCGCACTAATCAGTGTTGGGACTTGAAAATTGGGGGTTTGGGGTAACTTTTAGAGTACTTTCAGAATCAACGGTCGAATTCCATTTTCAATGAAAAAAATTTTTTTCGACCCCCTTTGGAGCCCCCTAGCTCGTCTGGAGCCCCCCCTACACCGTTTTTTTATTTCAGAATATTGTAGCGCTATCAATTCCCTACAGTTTGGTATAAGCCACATTGGCTGACCCGTGGAAGAAAGTGGTGAAATATGGCTTGAAATTTGAAAAATCCTCAAATTTTTAGTTTTGGTACTGCACCAAAATTTCCTGCTGGAGTTTCTAGCGCATTAATCAGTGTTGGGACTTAAAAATTGGGGGTTTAGGGTAACTTTTAGAGTACTTTCAGAATCAACGGTCGAATTCCATTTTCAATGAAAAAAATTTTTTTCGACCCCCTTTGGAGCCCCCTAGCTCGTCTGGAACCCCCCGCCCCCGTTTTTGTTTTTTCAGAATATTGTAGCGCTATCAATTCCCTACAGTTTGGTATAAGCCACATTGGCTGACCCGTGGAAGAAAGTGGTGAAATATGGCTTCAAAGTTGAAAAATCCTCGAGTTTTTAGTTTTGGTTTTGGTTTTAGTAACTAAAAATTTGAGGATTTTTCAAATTTGAAGCCATATTTCACCACTTTCTTCCACGGGTCAGCCAATGTGGCTTATACCAAACTGTAGGGAGTTGATAGCGCTACATTATTCTGAAATAAAAAAAACGGTGTAGGGGGGGTTCCAGACGAGCTAGAGACTCCAAAGGGGGTCGAAAAAAATTTTTTCATTGTAAATGGAATTCGACCGTTGATTCTGAAAGTACTCTAAAAGTTACCCTAAACCCCCAATTTTTAAGTCCCAATACTGATTAGTGCGCTAGAAATTCGATTTTGAAATTTTGGTCCCATAGTTAAGCGGACCGATTTTCAGAAGGCCGTATCTCGAGCGTGGAGCGTCGAATCGGGATATCCTTTGCGGTGGTTATATAACCTATCCATATGTATTAGTCCTCCAACTTTGAGCCTTCCACGCCAAAGTTTCAATTTTGGGTCTGAATACTGAAACTCGATTGGCCCAGAGACTGACTCTTAATCGTTCATTAATTTGATTTCACTTAATCATGCTTCGTTTAATTCTTTCAGATATTGTGAAGTTGGATTGTTTTCAGTAAACGTAGCTCATTGTTTTGTTTGTTTGTTTGTTTGTTGTTTTGTTGTTTGTATGCTTGATTTATTTATTTATTTATTGTTTGGTTGTATGATTGATTGATTTGTTAATTGTTTGGTCGGTCGGTCGGCTTCTCGTAAGTTTCGGTCGAGTTTGTTTTACGTAAGCCCTACAAACTTATTCAATCAAGACCATACATGTAACAGGGGCGCCTGGGGGTCTGCCCCCCACCCGACTTAGACCAGCCTCCCAGATGGGACCCCCGAGACGATTTCGCCGACCCCCCTCCGATTTTTCCGGCAAGTAAATTTTCGAGCAAATTTTTGCAATTTTTTTACAATTTCAGACACCAAAATTGCCAAAATCGCCTGCAAAACAGCACTTTTTAGTTGTATTTCAGGCCAATTTAGCGATGTTTAACGATTTTTAGTCGAAAAATTGCGACTGTTTTCTATTTTTGAGCGTTTTTTAGTGCCCAACCCCACTCCCAAAATTTGGCCTGAGACCCCCCGGCGCCTGACCCCCAACCCCTTCCCCCTTCGGCGGATGACCTGTTACATGTATGTTCAAGACTCAAAAATATTATTTCAGCAACACTACGACCATGTCTCAACTGACTGGTTCTACCCAGACCTAATCAAATACATGACCAGCAATCCAGTGGTAATGATGGTTTGGGAAGGTCTGCACATAATCAGACATGGCAGAATAATGCTGGGTGCCAAGGTGCCATACGGATCGAAGCCAGGCACTGTCAGGTTCAGCTTGGGCATAAACACAGGCCACAACATCGTTCATGCCAGCGATTCAGCAGAGGCGGCCAACCGGGAGATGAAAATCTGGTTTAGTGATGAAGAAATCTGCAATTTCGATCGCACAACCGATCAGTGGGTTTATGACGGAACTCAAGGAAAGTTCATGGGCCAAGGAGAAGATGATATAATGGTAAATGGAATCGAAAATGGAATTTGCCACTGATTTGAGTATTGCTTTGCTGTAACGCGGTTGCCAGAGCTTCTGATGTTGTGGGTTGTAGTATAGTAGAAACAATCTGCTTCTTGTTCATCAATTTCGTTTGTATAACTTGTAGAAGAAACGTTCAGAAGTAACTGACTGGGGTTCTTGTGTGCTGCCATCACAACTTTCGGATGAATAAACACAGTATAAAGAGTTACCATATACCATGACCTTGACTAAAAAATAGTAGTCATAACAACACTAGCGCAGACACAAGTACAGGCAAGTCAACAAAACAGTTAAAACATTCATGGACAAACTAAAGTCTGTTCAAAAATCTTTGGCGCTGGGTACATCCGGCAGTGTCCCGATTTTATGCGTGGTGTGAACCCCATACATGTATATATGGATCTGTTCCTCTCATCAACGAGACTACTATACTGTTCTCGAAATTTGCATATTGAACTCTAGTTAGAAGCAAGAGGCCTGACAAAAAAATCGACTTTTTTGGCAAAGCGCCAATTTTTGTGCCGATACCAGATTCGCATTCCCCAACCTTCAGGCATCTCGAAAATACTACCATATATGGGTCTACGATCAACCCTACCAAAGTTACACTCGATTTTCTACCGCCGACAAGCCGTCAAAATTTTGTTCTCCCATAGTTATGGGGGTTTTTTTCTTCCAACCAATTTCAGCTTCACGGTTCTATATTATCTCGGACATGCTGAATCCAGACGTCACATTGGTTTTGCTCTACGACTTTGATTTTTGCTAGAAATTTGACCTCGAAATTAGGGTGTACACCTGTATTCATGAAAAGCCTTACCCAACGTATCTTGTGTGGCCCTGGTCAAAACCCATACATGTACATATGGATCTGTTCCTCTCATCAACGAGACTACTGTACTGTACTTGAAATTTCCATATTGTACTTTGCTTAGAAGAAAGGGGCCTGACAAAAAAATCAACTTTTTTGGCAAAGCGCCAATTTTTATGCCGATACCAGATTCGGATTCCTCAACCTTCAGGCATCTCGAAAATACTACCATATATGGGTCTACGATCAACTCTACCAGAGTTACAGTCGATTTTCTAATGCCATCAAGAGAACAACACTTTTTTGAAATTTAGGTGGACACCCTAACTTCGAGGTCAAATTTCTAGCAAAAATCAAAGCCGTAGAGCAAATCCAATGTGACCGCTGGATTCAGCATGTCCGAAATAATATAGAACCGTGGAGCTGAAATTGGTTGGAGGAAAAAAACCCCCATGTGTTCGATCCTGAATGAATTTTAGTGCTTAACTATGGGAGAGCAAAAATTTGACCGCCTGTCGGCGTTAGAAAATCGAGTGTAACTTTGGTAGGGTTGATCGTAGACCCATATATGGTAGTATTTTCGAGATGCCTGAAGGTTGGGAAATGCGAATCTGGTATCGGCACAAAAATTGGCGCTTTGCCAAAAAAGTCGATTTTTTTGTCAGGCCACTTTCTTCTAAGCAAAGTATAATATGCAAACTTCGAGAACAGTATAGTAGTCTCGTTGATGAGAGGAACAGATCCATATATACATGTATGGGTTTTGACCAGGGCCACACAAGATTCGTTGGGCTATGTCTTTCTGAAATTCCGGTGGACACCCTAACTTCGAGGTCAAATTTTTGGCAAAAATCAAAGCCGTAGAGCAAAACCAATGTGACCGCTGGATTCAGCATGTCCGAAATAATATAGAACCGTGGAGCTGAAATTGGTTGGAGGAAAAAAACCCCCATGTGTTCGATCCTGAATGAATTTTTGTGCTTAACTATGGGAGAGCAAAAATTTGACCGCCTGTCGGCGTTAGAAAATCGAGTGTAACTTCGGTAGGGTTGATCGTAGACCCATATATGGTAGTATTTTCGAGATGCCTGAAGGTCGGGGAATGCGAATCTGGTATCGGCACAAAAATTGGCGCTTTGCCAAAAAAGTCGATTTTTTGTCAGGCCTCTTGCTCCTAACTAAAGTTCAATATGCAAATTTCGAGAACAGTATAGTAGTCTCGTTGATGAGAGGAACAGATCCATATATACATGTATGGGGTTCACACCACGCATAAATTCGGAACACTGCTGGATGTACCCAGCGCCAAAGATTTTTGAACAGACTTTAGTAATCAGGCGAATAGGAGCCATGCAGACATGTACGTGTCATCACTTTTTCCTGCATTCTGCACTAGTTGGAGGGTGTCTCCAACCATATTCGTGATCAGCGATCTTCGTATGCCACCGATCATCAATACAGGTCCAACTCAAGTAAACACCATCGAACTTTAGTTCGTAATTTCCAGGAGCAGTGTAGCTGATGTATTCCATACTAGTGTGTCTGCCCACACGGGGTTCTACGCTATAGAGCTTCCGCCTCTTTGTACACAGCTTTGCATGCCAGCATAGATAATGAATGATGCATGAGTGTCTAGCTGAGAACCCCGGGCCCCAGATGTTGCAGTCTACTCGAGTGTTTCCGTACGCGCCGGTGTAAATAAACTCTACGTATTTGACAACACCGCGCCTACACATTACTTGGCGACTTGGGTTTGGATTTGGAACCACAGCGGACTCTGTTCTCATAATGGCTGCTGAGAATAATGCTCGTCTTCCGCAGCTTTCTCAGATCCGGTCTTACTGGGACTCGCCCACCGAGGCACAACCCGCTTTCCGACCCTGGTTTCACCGCTTCTCGAATTTTCTGGCCCTGGCAGAGGACTCCATGCCTGCAGGACAGCAAATGACGGACACTCGAAAAAATCGGTACCTCTTCCAACTGCTTGGAGACGAAGGTGGCCGACAATTTGGCAATCAACCGATCGTGGCTGACATCGCGTTGACGCCCTATGCTGACTTTAGCGCCGCTGTGCAAACCTACTTCCACAAGCCGGTCAGCATTGTTCGCGCTCGGCATGACTTTCATTTGCGCATGCAAGGAGCTCACGAAACCGCTGCTGAGTTTCTCACAGAACTGCGTTCTCTTGCCGTCGATTGTCGATTCGGTGCGCAAGAAAATGAGCAACTTGCGACTCAACTGGCCGTTGGATGTCGTCATCCCGACGCCAAGAAAGCCCTCTTGAAAGAAAACGAATTGAACTTGCAAGCTTTCATGCAAATTGTGGCTGCTCACGAATCCGCTTCTATTGATTACAGTGAAATGGATGTGTCGCCTAAAGTGGGAGCAGCTCGCACCACCAATTCTCAATCCAATTCAAAAGGGGGTAAGCGTTCGGGCAATAGACCACCAACTTCGAAAGGTCAGGCTCGCAAAAGCTCTAGTTCCGCATTGACAGGCCAGCCCAGGCCCTGCCAGGGTTGTGGTAAAACGACGCACGCTTATAAGTCGGCTGACTGTCCTGCTCGCGAGCAAACTTGCGATTTTTGCGGCAAAATTGGTCATTTTGAGCGCTGTTGCCTAACTAAGCAGAAGGAGCAGCCCGCCGCTAGCGCAAAAGGCCCGCAAAAGCGTGTTAAGCGAGTGCGCAAGCCTAGGCAACAAGTTTCCGAGCCGCAGCCGCTCTCGGATTTTGCATGCCCTATGTTTATTCACGGTCGCGAAGGTTTTGTTCGCATTGATGCTGAGCTAGACAGTGGTTCGGACACCACTACTGTGACGCACGCTTTGTATACTGCGCATTTTTTGGATAAGCCACTCAAAAAGCTGCGTGCACCATTGCGAAATTTCGATGGCTCGCCCATTCATGGACTTCTGGGTTACTTTAGCGCCAAAGTCGTAATTAGGGGCCGCGCTCAGTCTGTTCGCATCTACGTGACAAGTGACCAATGCTCGCCAGTGATAGGAAAAAATCTCATTGTGCCGCAACACCTGCTCAAATTTAACTCAGCGCCTGAGATTAGACTGGTCACGACCGATTACACGCGCCTTATTGAAGACGAGTTTTCTGTGCTGCTTTCGGAGAAGTTGGGTTGCTTCCCAGACTATGAACACAAAATCGTCTTGTCAGAGAAGGCTGTTCCGGCTGCTAAAAAACTCCGTCTAGTTCCGCTTGCGCGTTGAGAAGCCGTTGGGCGCGAAGTGCAACGACTGGATGACAACGATGTATGGGAACCTGTTGACAAATCGGAGTGGCAACATCCAATGGTTACGGTAGCCAAACCAGACAGTACTTATCGCATCACTTCGGATTTGACCTCCCTCAACCAATTTGTCATACCAGACAGGTATCCGTTGCCCAACATCAAGGAGTTATTTCTGGAACTTAAAGGCGCTACCTGCTTTTCAACGCTCGACATTCGCCTTGCATATTTTCACATTATGCTCGCTGTTACTAGTCGCGATTTGACCGCTACGCTTACGCATCAAGGTTTGCGGCGATACAAGCGTCTTCCGATGGGTCTCAAAGACTCTGCCGCTGTTTGCCAGCGCCTAATTGCCCAGACGCTTGCCGGCTGCTCTGGAGCTCTCCCTTACATGGACGACATCATCGTGTTTGGTCGCAACAGGGAGGAGCATGACGCTAATTTGCGCGCTGTGTTGCAACGGTTGGCTGCTAAAGATTTTCGGCTCAATGTGGCAAAATGCGTTTTCGGCCAACCTAAAATCCAGTTCTTGGGCCACACTATTTCGGCTGATGGAATCGAGCCCGACCCGAAGAACCTAGCGCCCATTATTCACGCTCCGCGCCCGACAACTAAGAAACAGGTGCTTAGCTTCCTGGGTATGGTCAATTATTACAGCGATTTTTTGGCCGACCTCGCTACGTACACGGAGCCCCTGCGTCGCTTAACTCGCAAAAACGTTCGCTTTCACTGGGACCAGCTGTGCCAACGATCTTTTGATACACTCAAGCGCATGGTTGCTGACAAGCTGCGAGTTTACGTGTACGATCCCAGCTGTCCTACCTTTCTGTCTACTGACGCCTCTGACGTTGGGATTGGCGCCGTTCTTAGCCAAGTTCAAAACGGTCGTGAAGTGCCAATTGCCTTCGCATCGCATACTTTGCAGCCCCGTGAACGAAACTATTCTGCTGGCGAACGCGAAGCTTTGGCCGCCGTTTGGGCCTGTGAATATTTTGAGAAGTATCTGCTCGGCCAGCATTTTACTCTACGCTCCGATCACTCTGCACTTCAGAAACTGCTTGCCAGTCCTTCTGCTGATCAACACAAGTCAAGTATATACATTCGCTGGGCCGAACATCTCTCCGTTTTCGACTACACTCCTGTCTACCGGAAAGGATCTGAAAACTGTGTTGCAGATGCATTATCTCGGCTCGCGCTAAAAGCCAAGCAGCTCGCTGTTGACGATTTTCCAGATGAGCTCATTGTAAAGCGCCTCGATGCACATGGACTGCCGCTTTCTGCTGTTCGTGATGCGCACACATCCGACCCCTTACAGCAAACGCTTGCGTCCTACGTGCGCACATCTTGGCCGCTCAAACGCGCTTTGTCTGCCGAATTAATGCCTTATTTTCAGATTCGTGACGCGCTTTCACTTGAAGACGGATTTCTGACTCGCGAGGACGACCGCATTGTCGTGCCTGCCTCTCTTAGAAAACGCTTACTGCAGCTGGCACATGCAGGTCACCCCGGCATTGTTCGCATGAAGCGCCAGTTGCGCCAAACCTTCTGGTGGCCGGGTATGGACCGCGACACCCACCACATGGTTAAACATTGCGCTGCATGTCAAGCTAGTGCGAAATCTACGCCGCCGCCCGCCATGCCCGCTGCGCAGGTAACGCTGCCGGCTAAGCCTTGGCAGCGCGTGGGGATTGACATTTCTGGACCCTTTGAGGTGGCGCCGACAAATCAGTGCTATGTTGTTGCTGTGGTGGATCATTACTCTCGCTTTCCTGAGGTCTTACTAACAGGAACTACAACCTCCACACGCATCCTAAGCTGGCTTTCGGATCTCTTTGCTCGCTATGGCAATCCGGATGAACTGGTGAGTGACAATGGACCGCAGTTCATTAGCCACGAATTCACTGCATTTCTGTCTGAGCGCGATATTCGCCATCTACGCACTGCTGTTTACAACCCGCAGGAAAATGCCGTTGTAGAGGTTTTTAATCGGACTCTCAAACACGGCGTACAAGCTTTTGCCGCGGCTCGCTCTACTTGGGAGGAGGGTATCCGCGAACTGCTGTTCCAGTACCGTGCAACCCCTGCCTTGCCCGATGCTAAGAGCCCGGCTGAACTGTTTCTTGGCCGCCCGCTGCGTTTGAACTACCAGCCGGTTCTGCATCGCAAACCGCCGGCCTCTAAAACCCTGCCGCCGCAGCCACAGTCCACAACTAGGCCTGCTCTGCATCGCGGCCGCTTCCAAAAAGGTGATCGCGTTCTCGTTCGCTTGCCGCAGGTACGCAAAGGCCGCTCGCCTTTCTCTGCGCCGCTTACGGTGGTTGACGTGTTGGGCCGCTATACCTACCGCCTGTCTGACGGCCAGACTTGGAGCGCGCGTCGGTTAAAACGTTATTACAGCCCGGACAGACAATGGGTTACTGTAGACGTAGAGCTTGAGCACGAGCCTGTCCCATTCGTACCGCGCCGTTCAACTCGGCCTAACTTCGGTCAACCGCCCGATCGCTTCACACCATCCCCTTAACTTCACTTTCTTAGGGGGGAGGGTGGTAGTGTGTCTGCCCACACGGGGTTCTACGCTATAGAGCTTCCGCCTCTTTGTACACAGCTTTGCATGCCAGCATAGATAATGAATGATGCATGAGTGTCTAGCTGAGAACCCCGGGCCCCAGATGTTGCAGTCTACTCGAGTGTTTCCGTACGCGCCGGTGTAAATAAACTCTACGTATTTGACAACACCGCGCCTACACATTACATACCAGCTTCGCACTGCACTGCAGTGCAATTGTCATTCCATAAGGGCAGATATATGCCTGGTCGTACTGGGACTTGGCGCACATTCTTTCTATTTCAGCCATGCTGGGAGAGAGTGAACCACCACCGGTGACTGCAAAATCCATTGACATTGCATTACAGCCTAGAAATAAGTTGGTTTCCATCAATATTCATAATGTGGTAGACAGGCCTTGTTTGCACTCCGTATCTGGGTGCCACTCTCCAAGCTCAGTGCAAAGTATAGTTGCGTTTTGCTTGGTAGAAAGCGGATCGGTTGCAACAAAGTAGTTAAAGCCTGATTCTGTGTTACACTCCAGGGTTAGGCTGGTAACCAGGGGCCTGTTGCATAAGGGTTGGGTTCATTTTGGCGTGCACGTTTGGGCGTGTCTCGTTTGGGCGTGCACAGTTGGGCGTGGTTTCATTTGGGCGTGGATTCATTTGGGCGTGCATTCATTTGGGCGTCTGTCGAAAATTTTTAGTAAAAAATGGAAGAAATCTCAAAAAGGTTATTCTCATTTGCTCCAGGTCATATACACGGCAACAACTAGCGCTCAAGGCTGGTGCCTACTCTACTGGTAAGATTCGCAGGGGGACAGAGTTTGTCTTAATTATGTAATTATACTGCTGCATACAGTACTTTGCCTACGGGCGGAGAGCAGAGAAAATTATGACATTGTCAGCATTGACCTCTTTTATATGTACAGTGTTGGCCATAAAAAAAGACCGCCTGGCCTATAAACATAAAGCACGGTTGTATGGCCTAATTTAAGTGTTCAATGCGTTGTCTTAGTTGAGGGGACTGTAATCCACGACCCCACTAGTTCGTATAACCCTGCTCTCTGTGCTAGGGATAACACCCTCATTTTTGAAAATGCTAATTTTTCACCTTAACTGAAACTAAAAATCCGCCAGATTTTAACTGGTTGTGCTACAAAGCTGAGGTCTTCAGATTTTTAAGCCCATATAAAGATTGGTCATCCTGCAATATTTGGGAAAGATCCAATGAACGGTTCGGGAGATATTTATGTTCAAAATGGACGTCTGAAAATTCTGGTCAGTTCATTTCGGAACGGCATAACTCCAGGCTACAGAGGTTTGTGCCCAGTTCCGACTTTCCCATTCCGACATTCCCAGTTCCGACTTTCCTGAACCTAACCCCTAAGCCTAAACCTGAACCTCACACCCTAAACCTGAACCTAACCCCTAAGCCTAAACCTGAACCTTACCCCTAAGCCCAAACCTGAACCTCACCCCTAAGCCCAAACCTGAACCTAACCCCTAAGCCTAAACCTAAACCTCACACCCTAAACCTGAACCTAACCTCTAAGCCTAAACCTGAACCTTACCCCTAAGCCCAAACCTGAACCTCACCCCTAAGCCCAAACCTGAACCTAACCCCTAAGCCTAAACCTGAACCTTACCCCTAGGCCAATACTATATGGTTTGTTTTTGGTAGATTGGCCACAAACAAGATAGGCAGTGGGATTGCTTTGAGGCCTACATAGTTTCCTACATTTTCTCTAAAAAATTTTGACAGACGCCCAAATGAATGCACGCCCAAATGAATCCACGCCAAAATGAGACACGCCCAAGTGTGCACGCCCAAACGAGACACGCCCAAACGTGCACGCCCAAATGAACGGCTCCCGTTGCATAAAAGTTATCAGTCTGATACGAACTACACTGATACAAAACAGAACTGATACATATCAGTTGCATTTACAGCGTTTCATAAAAATAATTTCATATCAGCGATCTTTTTTCGAATCAGTCCATGCGCTGATAGGTTTTGGCCTAACTGATACGAAATAAATTTGGACGAATCTTCTGCTTTCGATTTATGTGACCAGGAAAAACTCGGTGCAAACAGTCGTTGGGCCATTTCCCAACGAGAGTGAGACAGGTTTCCCTTCCAAAAGCCATCTAACTGTAAAATGAACAGAAATCAATACGAGATACAGTATAAAAATGTACTTGGGCGTAAAGGCGGATTCACATATACTTTTCCCACCCTATTGGCACTGACACTTCCAGAATCGTTGCCAACCACTCGATTTAGACAAGTCAAACTGGGAAGGTGCCACCGGGCATGTTTTAATCAGTGGGCGGCACTTTGTCAGTCCACCGAAGTCTGAGTGAGAGGTTGCGAGTTAGAAAGTGCCCCCGTCTGACAAGCCTATACCGTGTTTATTCCAATAAGCCAACCGCAGCTTATTTATTTCAGAATGGTGTGGACACGTGGCTTATTAGAGGGCGTTTGATTTTGAGCATCAAAGAAAGTCAAAATCGTAAGGTTTGGGCGGGGAGTTATTTTCACCAAAAACTGTGCAGAATTTTACAAAGGGGCCGTCCATAAACGACATCGTTCCAAAATCCCGATTTTTCGGACCCCCCTCCCCCCAAAATCGTCTTGCGTCGTTGCTGGGGACCCACCTAGGCGACGTCGTTTTCCGTTCCCCCCCCCGATAAAAGTGCAGTACATGCAGTCCGTTCATGTTTTCTTGTTGCCATACTGTATAATGAATTGAATAGATCCCTTCAGCCACTCTGGGAAGCTTTTCTGAATGAAGAAATCTTTGACAGAATGTACCTAAATCGAAAATAATACATTCAAAGTTCCCTAAAATTCCGAAAAAAACGACGTCGTTTTCTGCTAGCCCCTCCTGGTGCGTCGTCTATCGTCGCATTTCAGCCGACCCCCCTCCCCCCCTCTGGAAGGACGTCGTTTATGGACGGCCCCAAACTCTAAAAGATTTAGTCCTCCTCTTTTCTAAAACCTGTACATACGTAGGGGTTTCAGAAACTATGATTAGCGTTGCCAAGTACTTTGAATACGGTTCAGAAGGCCAGAGGCTTGAAAAGTGTTTTAGAAAGAAGGTATAATTATACATAATTTAAAAAGTCCTAATTAGGGTTCGAAGTACTAAAAATAGGGTTTTTCCGCGACTTTAGTTGGCAAACCCGTTTTGAAGCCCAATTATACGCCGCTGCTGAAGCCGACTTTTCCAGCACAGAGAGAGGGAGAGTTACAGCCAGCTAAAGCTATAAATGCTAAATAATATGTAGATGCATACAAGCAGCAGTGCTTCTGGATCATTGTCGCTTCGATTTAGTACAAGTTGCTCATCAAACACGTCCATTCTTGTGCAAAAGATGGGTTCCTAACCACCTCTCACGACTGATAAAAGTGGACTGATACTGATACCAAATAATTTCCGTTCGTATCAGTGCACCTGTTTTATGCAACGCAACTTTCGTTGGACTGATATTATCAGTCGAATTTGCACTGATACAAAACAGTAATGGACTGATACCACTTGCACTGTTACGAAAAGTTTTATGCAACGCAATACATTTACACTGATTGAAATTGGACTGATATTATCAGACTGATAACTTTTATGCAACTCCCCCCAGGTGTTACAGTTGCAGGGTGAACTATTGGTTTTCCATGTAATGTGTACTTGCCGGTCGGCTCTATGATTGTGTGACCTTCGATTTCGGTAGTTTGATTTCTTACAACAGGCACTTGACAAGCTAAAAGTACTGGTGTTTGGATATGGGCTTTTCACGAATCGGATGGGTAGGCATTCGCAAAATACCGGTATACCGTTATTTATTCGGTATTTTCTTGAAATGTTTTGCGAAGTCAAAACACTGAACTTCCATTTTACAAGGCCATGGATTTAGTCATTTCCAAGGTCAGAGGCTAGAAAATGCATCAAAAGCAATGGGATTTACAGTTTTTTTAGGAATTTGTAAAAATTTTTTAAGTAAGTAAGTAAGTTTATTCCCAGACATACACATGTACAGTAGCATAGAAGTACAAAGTGACGATAAAGAGCGATATGAGTCAAGGAAAAGGCATTGAGTTAGCCATATAATAGCTATTTTATAACCCAAGCCTATCTATTAGTAAAGCACGAAAGATCTAAGCGATTGACTGCCTCTTTAAAGAATTTAACGGATCGGGAATGGACCACATTATCAGGTAAACTGTTCCATATCGGGACAACTCTAGAAGCAAAAGAAAAATGTCTTGTGTTAGACCGTGCTCGTTGAACAGATAGTTGTAAAGAGTGGCTACGAGTTACAGTTTGGGGTGCTATAGAGAAAAACTCTTCGTATGACATATCAACTATGCCATGAAGCAGTTTATAGACAAATACAAGATCGGCTTGTATTCTCCTGATGTCCAAATACTGTAAGCCCGTAGCTATTAGACGAATTTCATAAGGGAGAGAACCAAGCCCAGGTATCTTAGAAGTAAAGAAACGCTGCACAGATTCAATTTTCTGAATATCTCTTGTCAAATGAGGGGACCAAACTTGGGTACCGTATTCTAATCTAGGACGTACGTAAGTTGTGAACATTTTAATGAGAAAATCAGGATCCTTTAGTTCAAAGCACGATAGAATAAGATTGCCCATAACGCGAGCCCTATTAGTAACGTAATTGTAGTGGGCTGTAAATTTTAGGTCGGGAGTAATCAAAACCCCCAGATCCCGAACACATTCAGAAGTGGGAATGATTGTGCCATCAACTGTGTATTCGAACATTGAGTTGAGTCGGGGATACAGATGTAGGACTGAAGATTTACGTATGCAATGCAATATTCAATTGCATAGTCTTAGCCCAATTGAGCACCATATTGAGCCAATAAATTTTGGAGTCATCAGCAAACAGTTTGATTTTGCTGTGCTTTAGTACTTCAGGAAGATCGTTAATATATATGAGAAATAGGACTGGGCCCAAGACAGAGCCCTGAGGCACACCTGATTGGACTGGAATCCAATCAGAGCTGTATCCACTGATACAGACCCTTTGGGCACGGTAGTGTTGTTACCAGGGATGTGAGGTGGGAAAAAAACACCGGAAAAAAACTGTTTTTTTTTTCGAAAGTAAAGAATGTGGAAAATATGCTTGAAAAGCCTGCTGCTCATAAGAAAATGTAGTCATAGTCAAACGGTTTGACTACATGGTTTTGGTTTGACTACGTATTTATGGTAACGAAGGTAGTCAAACTTTGACTTTGACTACCTGTCCGTTTGACTGCAATATCACAAAAGTATTAACTATGACTTTGACTTTGACTATAGTCATAACAACACTAGGGCACGGTTATTGAGAAAGGCACTGAGCCATTTCAATAACTGGCCACAAATGCCATAAGCTTTCAACTTTTGTAGCAATTTCGGATGACTTACAGTATCAAATGCTTTAGCAATATCAAGATAGATAACGTCAACCGGTATCCGCTGGTCCACAGAGATCGTCCAATCATTGACGCAGCTCAAGAGCTGACCAATGGTTGAGCGACCTGCTAGAAAGCCAAATTGCTGCTTTGAAATCAAAGCAGACCGAACAAGAAAATCAAGCAATGTTTGCTTGATCACTTTTTCCATAAGCCTACAAGTTGTACTTGTAAGACTAATCGGTCTGTAATTCACAGGAATACTGGAATTGCCAGACTTGTAAATAGGCGTAACGTTGGCAGTTAGCCAATCACTTGGTAAGGTTGCAGTAGCCATGGATACCCTCATGGCAGTGCATAAGGGTTCACACAGATAAAGTGAAAGTCGTTTCAGAAAAACGGTTGGAATTCCGTCTGGACCAGCAGATAATTTCGGTTGTATGTGTTCTAATAGATAGTACAAATTTTCAGCAGAGAACTCGACTGTTGAAAGCCTATTGCAGTCAGGCACTTAACGCCGTTTATGGTACCGACACCATATAAGGTGCCGGTACCATATATGGTACCACTACCCTCGGTACCGGTACCATATATGGTACCACCACAGTCGCCGAACGTGGGGGCACCATATATGGTGTCGGTACCATAAACGGCGTTAAGTGCCTGACTGTATTGGGAGTCCAATTGGGAAAGTAAAGTTCAACCCCATTATCGGTTGTAAAAACGGAACTAAACTGTCTGTTAAAAACTGTACATTTATCTAAATCAGTAACTATGTTAGAGTCATTAGTTCTTAAAATCGGAATAGAGGGACGACATGTAAGTTTTTTATTTACATGTACGTACGCCCAAAATGATCGGTCGTTATTGTTTTTGAGTACCGATAATTCGCGGTTCAATTTATCAGTTTGACAAGAGCGCCGAAAGTCTAGAACAGCAGATTTCCAGAGTGCATGTAATTGGTCTGAGTTTCCATTAAAAGATTTAAACCGTCGATGTAGCCGTTTTTGTTTCAGATATAGTTTACGTGTATATACACTAAATGGAGAAATTTTAGAAGTTTCCTTATAATTTGGTACAAATTCGGAAATTAGCGAGTTTAGAACTCCTAAAAATTTTGACCAAAAGTCGTGAATAGTTAGGCAGGTTGAAAATATTAATGGCCAGTCAACCCCTTCGAGAATACAAGCAATCATATCGTACTTTTAGTTACACTTAGTGAAAATCGCTTCTTAAAACAATCTTGGTTAAGAGAAATGCTTCCACTGTACTGTAGTTTTAGGCCTTCTAGTATGTGTACAGTATGGAGATTGAACGAGCAGCGACAAAACGCGGGGCTAATTTGTTCATTGTGAATGTACTGTACATCAGCCATACATGTAACAGGGGGGGTCTGGGGGGGTCTGCCCCCCACCCGACTTAGGCCAGACCCCCCCGGATGGGCCCCCCGAGACGATTTCACCGACCCCCCCCCCCTCCGATTTTTCTGGCAAGTAAATTTTCGAGCAAATTTTTGCAATTTTTTACAATTTCACACACAAAAATTGCCAAAATCGCTTGCAAAAGAGCACTTTTTAGCTGTATTTCAGCCCAAATTAGCGGTTTTTGGCAATTTTTAGCCAAAAAATTGCGATTTTTTCGATTTTTGAGCGTTTTTTCAGTGCCCACCCCCTCCCCCAAAATTTGGGCTCAGACACCCCCCCGGCGGGAGCCAGACCCCCCAAACCCCTCCCCCTTCGGCGGATGACCTGTTACATGTATGACATCAGCTACATAGACACTTGATTATTAAGGAGCAGTGTGAAGTTAAGCTAAAACTAGATCAAGCTTTCTAACGACAAAGCAGTTTGGGGAGAGGGAGTAGGGTCAGAGAACTAATAATCGTTCAAATTCGATATTTTGGAAGGATATCGTAATGGAATACGTTTCTGCATGCCCCGGAAATGCAAAATATCAAACAAAACATTTTGTGATGATAAGGATTTTTAGATAAGAATTGCACTAAGCTTGACAAAAATTTTGTTATGTGGTTGTTGTAACGTTTTCTCCTTTCGGACTAGAAGTAGCCAACTGCTATAGAGCAGGAAGAGACACAAGGTCCGGCAGCATCCTTAATTACAACCCTTCCTCCCTTTGCTGTCGGTGTGTGCAAGACAGCTAAGGTTTGGTTCGCATTTATCTACGTACTTGCCATTGCTGACTTTCGACGAAAAAATGCCGATTCCCAAATAACTAGGTATTCCAAGAATAATCGGTATACCCGGTATGGGTATTTATTAAAATACCCGGAATCGGTAGGTATTCCCATAAATACCCATTTTTCGGTCTGGGTTCGGTATACCCAATCAACAGTAGCTAAAAGCAATGAAATTCACCTTTGAACTTAGGATTAGGCAGGAAAAAAGTTACCAATCAAGACACCTTACTCTTGGTGTAAATTTCAGTAAACTTGAAGTCATATTGCTTCAGTCGGTCTTCCACAAACACTTCCGCTTCACACACTCCCTCCTCCTCACCCTCTGGACAACCGTGCACTGTCTTAATGTGTTTGTAGGACTCTCAAATAATACAAATTGTGTTCAGAAGTAAAAAAGGAAAGGTTCAGTTGAAACGAAAACAACTCACCCGTTCCCAAACTGTGCGGTTTTTTGGTTTTTTGTATACTTCACAGCCGGTTGCTTCCTAAAATGCAATAGAAGTAAGATTTATACAAGAACCAAGCCTGTCATGCGCTGATGGGAGGTGCATTGATAATGGTGGGGGAGCCAATAGTCAGACGGAAGCGGTACTGTTCAAAAATCTCTTAAAACCATAGCCGCTAAAAACGATAAAAAAGCTTGCCAGCTGAAAATCGCGGCAGTAAATTTTAGCTATTTTCCTGCCTGAAATTGAAAAAGAAAGCGCAAAAATTGTCTAAAAATTGTGTACCAGAAAAATGATGAGTGTGAATGATGGGCTTAATCTGTAAGGGACAGGACAGGCCGCTAGCTAGATCCCCTGTTATATACGTACTGTAATAAAAAACGCTAAAAACCTTTTCTATGAGCCACCAGAGTTGCACTTTATCAATTGCCGTAAAAACTAAAATATTCTAGAATGCAGAACATACAAGACACATTGTGTACAAACTCACCGAACATGCAAACAATGCAAACAACTACCAGTATCATAGGCAATGCTATGTAGTTTGCACATCGTTTCAGTAAACCACAGTGCTACAGTAGACAGAGCCCTACCAGCTCGCCAGGACTGAATTTTGTTAATTCTGAAGAAAACAGGTGACAATTAAAAACAAATTACAGAGATCAACTGCTCGAATTTATGTACTCTGTTGGACTAAATACCAGAATTTGCCTGACTGCTAGGTCCATGATAAAATGCATGGCAATTTAATTGCTAATCACAGACAGTGTTTCCGAGTAAATATATTTTGAAATTAAATAACTATTAAATTGCTTGCTCAGCCTTCAGATGAAAATAACTTGCTATTAATTTGCTTGGTACCCAAATTCTGAAATTTAATTTGATACAAATTTGTTATTTGATATGAATTAAATATAAATTTGCTAAAATCAATACTCAATTCCTGAGGAAACAGCTCAAAACCTGGGTCATGTCAGTCCAAAATGAGTTGACCTTTATTTAGATGGCGACAAATGGTCTACAAATTAGCATTTCATGAGTTGATATCTTTGCTATATTTAAGCATGAAGAAGGTCATCTTTGGACTGAACTTGTCGTTTTGTAGCCAAACTTTGGTTAATGAAGCTGCCGAACCAAGAAAATTTATATCAAATTGATATCAAATTTCTAGGCCAATTTTACTAAATTTAATATAATTTTAATTTGTTTGACAGTCATCGTGAGAAATTTAATTTGTTATTAAATTGCTATTTACTTGGTGATTTTGGCCAAAACAATTTAATTTTGTTGTTTAATTTTAATTTGATCGGAAACACTAATCACAGATTCTAGATTACATAGGATCATACATGTAACAGGTCATCCGCCGATGGGGGGGGGGTTGGGGGGGGGGGGGGTCTGGCGCCGGCCGGGGGGGGGGGGTCTGAGCCAAAATTTCGGGGGAGGGGTGGGCACTAAAAAACGCTCAAAAATCGAGAAAAATCGCTAATTTGGGCTGAAATACAGCTAAAAAGTGCTGTTTTGCAGGCGATTTTGGCAATTTTTGTGTGAAAATGTAAAACAATGCAAAAATTTGCACGAAAATTTACATGCCAGAAAAATCGGACGGGCGGACGGTGAAATCGTCTCGGGGGGGGGGGGGGGTCTCCATCCGGGGGGGGGGTCTGGCCTAAGTCGGGTGGGGGGCAGACCCCCCCACACCCCCCCCGGTTACAAGTATGCATAGGATATGGACAGTTTCTACACGTGGGTGGTTTTTTAAAAATTCATAAAAACATAAGATAGCTGATAGCTAAGCTGTCATACTGACTATGCTAGTTGCATTAGGTCGAGTGCCGGCACAGTTGGTGTAGTGGTTTAGGCCGCAAAGCCACTTTGCGCGAGGTCGTGCGTTCGTACTCTCAGTGCGGCAAAGATGGTCGTCGGCACAAAGCTCCGCCCAGGCCACCGAAAGCTGGTGACAGTGAGTAGGTAAAATTGGAACCGACTGGATCTGCCGTTGCACCGAACCGAAGCCACTCCAAAGCATGCAAGATTGGAGAAGAAGATCAATGACACAAACGAAACATAGCTAATTGCAGTTTTACAGTTATTTTAGCAATTTTGCGTCATCTTACTATATATCCCTATCGCATTCACAACAACTTTGAAAATCAGATTCTCGCGCGTACTTTGAGCGAGGGTTTTGAAACTTCTACATAAATTGCACTATGTGGGTCTATAAGCGGCTGTGATTTCATGGGCGTGGCTTTTGTATTTCTTTAGTAAAACCCGTTTTTATGAGAGCATATGATTTTCGTATTTTCGTTTAAATTTTCCGCCAAAATTTGAATTTTCGCGCCGAAACTGAATTACAGGTAGCCGGACTAATTGGGCACCTACCCTAAAAATTTGTTTCAAATTCGTTGAGAATTGAGTGGAAACGAGTGATTTTAGTGGGAACCCGAAAAAGTGGAGAGGACATTTTTTGTGCACTACTGTATATATTAGACTGCAGATTTATTCTCCAATATTGGTTGAACAAAGTGTCATAGTAAATCACTGGTACATCCGCATGCAGTAACCATACTGAGCATCGCACGATCGATGACACATTTGGCCCATCGGGCATCTGCACACTTTTTCCCAGCGTCCTCCTGGCTTCTTTTCTTCGCAAACGGCATGGTATTGAGCGCACACTTAAGAGAATATTTAGATATTCAGTTCTGACTGCACTAAATAAGATTGGAACCTTAGTGCAACTCTGCACTGCAGTAAGTTTACTAAATAGCATGTTTTTAAGAGACGGAGTAGGGTATGGACCCACCCTCAACCCTGGAATCAGTTTCAAGACTTCAGCAATCCGCTTCTGGATGTAGCTCAAACTCTCATTAAAAATCTTGACTTGACACACATACTTATCATATGATGTTTCTGAGGGCACATCTGGCAGTAGTGATCTCTTTTTCCTTGTTGTATTGACAAACATAGCCAACATTGCAGTAGCAATTTGGTATCATAGCACCATTATAACTTCTGAATGCACATGGGGATTCCAATCCGGAACCAGACATGCAGCGAGGTAAGCTAAGTTTCACAGTCGGTACATGGTTGAGTGTTAAAGTTTTGGCTTTTAACGTACCTGTTCTCCAGATTGTTGAACCATAATTCACTCGATGCTTTGGCTAAGCAAAGAGCAAACAGAATAGAAAAGAGAGACATTCTCTGCTCGGATTCAGAAGGCCGAAATGAAGTAGAAAACAGTGTGTGTCTTTTTATAATCACTTCATTAAGTTGCACTCTACTCACATCCATGACCAAGCTTCATAGGCGGAATAATTATTGTCTATTCACAGCAGCAGATGTCCTAAAAAACTTACATCTCATTTTGCAAAATGTGGATGGCCCACTGAGCTAAAGGCGAAAGCAGAATCATAGGGACATACTGATGAAAGGGCGTTTACAAGGAGCCTTATTCTGACTGGTGAAAATCAATCCCATCAGAGATGGGTTTCCAGAGTTGTTGTGAATGCGATAGGGATATATAGTAAGATGACGCAAAATTGCTAAAATAACTGTAAAACTGCAATTAGCTATGTTTTCGTTTGTGTCATTGATCTTCTTCTCAATCTTGCATGCTTTGGAGTGGCTTCGGTTCGGTGCAACGGCAGATCCAGTCGGTTCCAATTTTACCTACTCACTGTCACCAGCGTTCGGTGGCCTGGGCAGAGCTTTGTGCCGACGACCATCTTTGCCGCACTGAGAGTACGAACGCACGACCTCGCGCAAAGTGGCTTTGCGGCCTAAACCACTACACCAACTGTGCCGGCACTCAATCTAATGCAACTAGCATAGTCAGTATGACAGCTTAGCTATCAGCTATCGTAAGTGTTGATGAATTTTGTATAAACCACTCAAGTGGAGAAACTGTCCATATCCTATGCATACATGTAACAGGGGGTGGTCTGGGGGGGTCTCTGCCCCCACCCGACTAGGCCAGACCCCCCCCACCCGGATGGAGACCCCCCCCCCCCCGAGACGATTTCACCGACCCCCCCCTCCGATTTTTCTGGCATGTAAATTTTCGAGCAAATTTTTGCAATTTTTTACACTTTCACACACAAAAATTGCCAAAATCGCCTGCAAAACAGCACTTTTTAGCTGTATTTCAGCCCAAATTAGCGATTTTTCTCGATTTTTGAGCGTTTTTTAGTGCACACCCCCCTCCCCCGAAATGTGGGCTCAGACCCCCCCCCCCGGCCGGCGCCAGACCCCCCCCCCCCCAACCCCCCCTCCCCCCATCGGCGGATGACCTGTTACATGTATGATCCTATGTAATCTAGAATCTGTGATTAGTGTTTCCGATCAAATTAAAATTAAACAACAAAATTAAATTGTTTTGGCCAAAATCACCAAGTAAATAGCAATTTAATAACAAATTAAATTTCTCACGATGACTGTCAAACAAATTAAAATTATATTAAATTTAGTAAAATTGGCCTAGAAATTTGATATCAATTTGATATAAATTTTCTTGGTTCGGCAGCTTCATTAACCAAAGTTTGGCTACAAAACGACAAGTTCAGTCCAAAGATGACCTTCTTCATGCTTAAATATAGCAAAGATATCAACTCATGAAATGCTAATTTGTAGACCATTTGTCGCCATCTAAATAAAGGTCAACTCATTTTGGACTGACATGACCCAGGTTTTGAGCTGTTTCCTCAGGAATTGAGTATTGATTTTAGCAAATTTATATTTAATTCATATCAAATAACAAATTTGTATCAAATTAAATTTCAGAATTTGGAGTACCAAGCAAATTAATAGCAAGTTATTTTCATCTGAAGGCTGAGCAAGCAATTTAATAGTTATTTAATTTCAAAATATATTTACTCGGAAACACTGTCTGTGATTAGCAATTAAATTGCCATGCATTTTATCATGGACCTAGCAGTCAGGCAAATTCTGGTATTTAGTCCAACAGAGTACATAAATTCGAGCAGTTGATCTCTGTAATTTGTTTTTAATTGTCACCTGTTTTCTTCAGAATTAACAAAATTCAGTCCTGGCGAGCTGGTAGGGCTCTGTCTACTGTAGCACTGTGGTTTACTGAAACGATGTGCAAACTACATAGCATTGCCTATGATACTGGTAGTTGTTTGCATTGTTTGCATGTTCGGTGAGTTTGTACACAATGTGTCTTGTATGTTCTGCATTCTAGAATATTTTAGTTTTTACGGCAATTGATAAAGTGCAACTCTGGTGGCTCATAGAAAAGGTTTTTAGCGTTTTTATTACAGTACGTATATAACAGGGGATCTAGCTAGCGGCCTGTCCTGTCCCTTACAGATTAAGCCCATCATTCACACTCATCATTTTTTCTGGTACACAATTTTTAGACAATTTTTGCGCTTTCTTTTTCAATTTCAGGCAGGAAAATATCTAAAATTTACTACCGCGATTTTCAGCTGGCAAGCTTTTTTATCGTTTTTAGCGGCTATGGTTTTAAGAGATTTTTGAACAGTACCGCTTCCGTCTGACTATTGGCTCCCCCACCATTATCAATGCACCTCCCATCAGCGCATGACAGGCTTGGTTCTTGTATAAATCTTACTTCTATTGCATTTTAGGAAGCAACCGGCTGTGAAGTATACAAAAAACCAAAAAACCGCACAGTTTGGGAACGGGTGAGTTGTTTTCGTTTCAACTGAACCTTTCCTTTTTACTTCTGAACACAATTTGTATTATTTGAGAGTCCTACAAACACATTAAGACAGTGCACGGTTGTCCAGAGGGTGAGGAGGAGGGAGTGTGTGAAGCGGAAGTGTTTGTGGAAGACCGACTGAAGCAATATGACTTCAAGTTTACTGAAATTTACACCAAGAGTAAGGTGTCTTGATTGGTAACTTTTTTCCTGCCTAATCCCTAAGTTCAAGGTGAATTTCATTGCTTTTAGCTACTGTTGATTGGGTATACCGAACCCAGACCGAAAAATGGGTATTTATGGGAATACCTACCGATTCCGGGTATTTTAATAAATACCCATACCGTATACCGATTATTCTTGGAATACCTAGTTATATGGGAATCGGCATTTTTTCGACGAAAGTCAGCAATGGCAGAAGTACGTAGATAAATGCGAACCAAACCTTAGCTGTCTTGCACACACCGACAGCAACTGGAGGAAGGGTTGTAAGTAAGGATGCTGCCGGACCTTGTGTCTCTTCCTGCTCTATAGCAGTTGGCTACTTCTAGTCCGAAAGGAGAAAACGTTACAACAACCACATAACAAAATTTTTGTCAGCTTAGTGCAATTTTATCAAAATCCTTATCATCACAAAATGTTTTGTTTGATATTTTGCATTCGGGGCATGCAGAAACGTATTCCATTACGATATCCTTCCAAAATATCGAATTTGAACGATTATTAGTTCTCTGACCCTACTCCCTCTCCCCAAACTGCTTTGTCGTTAGAAATCTTAGATCTTAGTTTTAGCTTAAGTGTCATACTCTCCTTAATAATCAAGTGTCTATGTAGCTGATGTCATACATGTAACAGGTCATCCGCCGATGGGGGAGGGGGGTTGGGGGGCTCCGGCGCCGGCCGGGGGGGGGGGGGTCTGAGCCAAAATTTTGGGAGGGGGTGGGCACTGAAAAACTGCCTAAAAATCGAAAAATCGCAATTTTTTGGCTAAAAATTGCCAAAAAACCGCTAATTTGGGCTGAAATACAGCTAAAAAGTTTGCAAGCGATTTTGGCAATTTTTGTGTGTGAAATTGTAAAAAATTGCAAAAATTTGCTCGAAAATTTACTTGCCAGAAAAAATCGGAGGGGGGTCGGTGAAATCGTCTCGGGGGCCCATCCGGGGGGTTCGGCCTAGTCGGGTGGGGGGCAGACCCCCCCAGACCCCCCCAGCTACATGTCTGGTTGATGTACAGTACTCTCATAGTAGAACTATTTAGCCCCGCGTTTTGTAGCTCGTTCACTCTCCATGCTGTACACATTCTGAGATGGCCTAAAACTACAGTACAGTAGAATATTTGTTAACCAAGATTGTTTTAAGAATGATACCTGCGTAACTAAAGCGATTGATGATTGCTTGTACTCGAAGGGGTTGACTGTCATTAATATTTTTAACCTGCCTAACTATTCACGACTTTTGGTCAAAATTTTTAGAGTTCTAAACTCGCTAATTTCCGAATTTGTACCAAATTATAAGGAAACTTCTAAAATTTCTCCGATTTAGCGTATCTACATGTAAACTATATCTGAAACAAAAACGGCTACATCGGTTACGTTTTAAATCTTTTATTGTAAACTCATACAAATTACTTGCACTCTGTAAATCTGCTTTTATAGACTTTCGGCGCTATTGTCAAAATTATAAATTGAACCGCTATTTATCGGTACTAAAAAACAATAACGACCGATCATTTTGGGCGTACGTAAATAAAAAACTTACATGTCGTCCCTCTATTCCGATTTTAAGAACTAATGACTCTAACATAGTTACCGATTTAGATAAATGTACAGTTTTTAACAGACAGAGTAGTTCCGTTTTTACAACTGATAATGGGGTTGAACTTTACTTTCCCAATAGAACTCACAAAGTAGATTGGGCAAGTGTCTAGGATGACCCACCCTGGTATGGTGTCGGTAATACTGCTTTATGCCTGATGCAAGGTCAACAGTCGAGTTCTCTGCTGAAAATTTGTACTATTTATTAGAACACATACAACCGAAATTATCTGCTGGTCCAGACGGAATTCCAACCGTTTTTCTGAAACGACTTTCACTTTATCTGTGTGAACCCTTATGCACTGTCATGAGGGTATCCATGGCTACTGCAACCTTACCAAGTGATTGGCTAACTGCCAACGTTACGTCTATTTACAAGTCTGGCAATTCCAGTATTCCTGTGAATTACAGACCGATTAGTCTTACAGGTACAACTTGTAGGCTTATAGGAAAAAGTGATCTAGCAAACATTACTTTGATTTTCTTGTTTGGTCTGCTTTGGATTTCAAAGCAAGCAATTTGGCTTTCTAGCAGGTCGTTCAACCATTGGTCAGCTCTTGAGCTGCGTCAATGATTGGACGATCTCTGTGGACCAGCGGATACGGGCTGACGTCATCTATCTTGATATTGCTAAAGCATTTGATACTGTAAGTCATCCGAAATTGCTACAAAAGTTGAAAGCTTATGGCATTTGTTGTCAGTTATTGAAATGGCTCAGTGCCTTTCTCAACAACCGTGCCGGGGGGGGGGGGGGTTGGGCAAAGGGTCTGTATCAGTGGATACAGCTCTGATTGGATTCCGGTCCAATCAGGTGTGCCTCAGGTGGCTCTGTCTTGGGCTCAGTCCCAGTTTCTCATATATTAACGATCTTCCTGAAGTACTAAAGCACAGCAAAATCAAACTGTTTGCTGATTACTCCAAAATTTATTTTTCCGGCCCTACACTAACTGGCAATAATGTACTTTCAGATGATTTAAACGCGGTGTTCAATTGGGCTAAGACTATGCAATTGAATATTGCATTGCATCTAAATTCTCAGTCCTACATCTGTATCCCTGACTCAACTCAATGTTCGGACACACAGTTGATGGCACAACCATTCCCACTTCTGAATGTGTTCGGGATCTGGGGGTTTTGATTACTCCCGACCTAAAATTTACAGCCCACTGCAATTACGTTACTAATAGGGCCTGCGTTATGGGCAATCTTATTCTATCGTGCTTTGAACTAAAGGATCCTGATTTTCTCATTAAAATGTTCACAACTTACGTACGTCCTAGATTAGAATACGGTACCCAAGTTTGGTCCCCTCATTTGACAAGAGATATTCAGAAAATTGAATCTGTGCAGCGTTTCTTTACTTCTAAGATACCTGGGCTTGGTTCTTCCTTATGAAATTCGTCTAATAGCTGCTGGCTTACAGTATTTGGACATCAGGAGAATACAAGCCGATCTTGTATTTGTCTACAAACCGCTTCATGGCATAGTCGATATGTCATACGAAGAGTTTTTCTCTGCAGCACCCCAAACCGTAACTCGTAGCCACTCTTTACAACTATCTGTTCAACGAGCACGGTCTAACACAAGACATTTTTTTTTTGCTTCCAGAGTTGTCCTGATATGGAACAGTTTACCTGATAATGTGGTCCATTCCCGATCCAGGTAAAATCTTTAAAGAGGTTCAGGGTCGCTTAGATCTTTCATAGCTTACTAATAGATAGGCTTAAGAGTTATAAAATAGCTATTACATGGCTAACTCAATGCCTTTTCCCTTGACTCATATCGCTCTTATCGTCACTTTGTACTTCTATGCTACTGTACATGTGTATGTCTGGGAATAAACTTACTACTTACTTAAAAAAAATTTTTACAAATTCCTAAAAAACTAAATCCCATTGCTTTTGATGCATTTTCTAGCCTCTGACCTTGGAAATGACTAAATCCATGGCCTTGTAAAATGGAAGTTCAGTGTTTTGACTTCTAAACATTTCCGCAGAAAATACCGAATAAATAACGGTATACCGGTATTTTGCGAATGCCTACCCATCCGATTCAGAAAAGCCCATATCCAAACACAGTACTTTTAGCTTGTCAAGTGCCTGTTGTAAGAAATCAAACTACCGAAATCGAAGGTCACACAATCATAGAGCCGACCGGCAAGTACACATTACATGGAAAACCAATAGTTCACCCTGCAACTGTAACACCTGGGGAGTTGCATAAAAGTTATCAGTCTGATAATATCAGTCCAATTTCAATCAGTGTAAATGTATTGCGTTGCATAAAACTTTTCGTAACAGTGCAAGTGGTATCAGTCCATTACTGTTTTGTATCAGTGCAAATTCGACTGATAATATCAGTCCAACGAAAAGGTAAGCGTTGTTTAAAACAGGTGCACTGATACGAACGGAAATTATTTGGTATCAGTATCAGTCCACTTTTATCAGTCGTGAGAGGTGGTTAGGAACCCATCTTTTGCACAAGAATTGACGTGTTTGATGAGCAACGGGTACTAAATCGAAGTGACAATGATCCAGAAGCACTGCTGCTTGTATGCATCTACATATTATTTAGCATTTATAGCTTTAGCTGGCTGTAACTCTCCTCTCTCTGTGCTGGAAAAGTCGGCTTCAGCAGCGGCGTATAATTGGGCTTCAAAACGGGTTTGCCAACTAAAGTCGCGGAAAAACCCTATTTTTAGTACTTCGAACCCTAATTAGGACTTTTTAAATTATGTATAATTATACCTTCTTTCTAAAACACTTTTCAAGCCTCTGGCCTTCTGAACCGTATTCAAAGTACTTGGCAACGCTAATCATAGTTTCTGAAACCCCTACGTATGTACAGGTTTTAGAAAAGAGGAGGACTAAATCTTTTAGAGTTTGGGGCCGTCCATAAACGACGTCCTTCCAGAGGGGGGAGGGGGGTCGGCTGAAATGCGACGATAGACGACGCACCAGGAGGGGCTAGCAGAAAACGACGTCGTTTTTTTCGGAATTTTAGGGAACTTTGAATGTATTATTTTCGATTTAGGTACATTCTGTCAAAGATTTCTTCATTCAGAAAAGCTTCCCAGAGTGGCTGAAGGATCTATTCAATTCATTATACAGTATGGCAACAAGAAAACATGAACGGACTGCATGTACTGCACTTTTTATCGGAGGGACGGAAAACGACGTCGCCTAGGTGGGTCCCACAGCAACGACGCAAGACGATTTTGGGGAGGGGGGTCCGAAAAATCGGGATTTTGGAACGATGTCGTTTATGGACGGCCCCTTTGTAAAATTCTGCACAGTTTTTGGTGAAAATAACTCCCCGCCCAAACCTTACGATTTTGACTTTCTTTGATGCTCAAAATCAAACGCCCTCTAATAAGCCACGTGTCCACACCATTCTGAAATAAATAAGCTGCGGTTGGCTTATTGGAATAAACACGGTATAGGCTTGTCAGACGGGGGCACTTTCTAACTCGCAACCTCTCACTCAGACTTCGGTGGACTGACAAAGTGCCGCCCACTGATTAAAACATGCCCGGTGGCACCTTCCAGTTTGACTTGTCTAAATCGAGTGGTTGGCAACGATTCTGGAAGTGTCAGTGCCAATAGGGTGGGAAAAGTATATGTGAATCCGCCTTTACGCCCAAGTACATTTTTATACTGTATCTCGTATTGATTTCTGTTCATTTTACAGTTAGATGGCTTTTGGAAGGGAAACCTGTCTCACTCTCGTTGGAAATGGCCCAACGACTGTTTGCACCGAGTTTTTCCTGGTCACATAAATCGAAAGCAGAAGATTCGTCCAAATTTATTTCGTATCAGTTAGGCCAAAACCTATCAGCGCATGGACTGATTCGAAAAAAGATCGCTGATATGAAATTATTTTTATGAAACGCTGTAAATGCAACTGATATGTATCAGTTCTGTTTTGTATCAGTGTAGTTCGTATCAGACTGATAACTTTTATGCAACGGGAGCCGTTCATTTGGGCGTGCACGTTTGGGCGTGTCTCGTTTGGGCGTGCACACTTGGGCGTGTCTCATTTTGGCGTGGATTCATTTGGGCGTGCATTCATTTGGGCGTCGGTCAAAATTTTTTTTATATAAAAATGTAGGAAACTATGTGGGCCTCAAAGCAATCCCACTGCCTATCTTGTTTGTGGCCAATCTACCAAAAACAAACCACATAGTGTTGGCCTAGGGGTAAGGTTCAGGTTTAGGCTTAGGGGTTAGGTTCAGGTTTGGGCTTAGGGGTGAGGTTCAGGTTTGGGCTTAGGGGTAAGGTTCAGGTTTAGGCTTAGAGGTTAGGTTCAGGTTTAGGGTGTGAGGTTTAGGTTTAGGCTTAGGGGTTAGGTTCAGG
>JASANB010004132.1:0-60870 GCA_030248155.1 Sabatieria punctata
TTTTGCGCTAAGAACTTGGCCCCTTTTTTGCTTCCATAGCTCAAGATGAATATAGAAAAAGCCTTTTATTAACAGAGCGCAGACCGCAGCTCAATAGATAATCAAATGAAACAATAATAAACCGGAAACTGAACAGAAACAGGCCCAAGCGGTCAATCACCAACTAACACACAACTCTACTGTAAATAAACATACCAAATCAAGTACGTATCTTCGTTCGGCGGCAAGTCCAAACCTCGCGACACTCCCGAGGAAACAAGTCAGCGTCCAATGGCTGATCCGCATCCGATGAATCTGTGTCGGAAAGCCAGTCATCTCTAGAGCAGAACTTGTTGCGAAAGCGAGTAAGTCCCCGCCTTTTGTATTCCTGATATGACATCTTTTCAAACTGTTGAGCAGAATAATCGAGGGCAGAAGAGGGGGAATAGATTGCTGAACATCCACATTTTAGGCGGGGTAGGTATTGAAAGACTCATCAAAGGAGCAGGGGGAGATAAAGTGCACATAAGAATGGGGAAAAGTTATGAAAAGGAGTCACAATATTTAGCAATGGGACGGGAGGAGTAGTTGGGGGAGGAAAGTTTACCAGCTAGGCGATATATTGTTTCATGGCAGTAGGGATAGATGGAGTCTAAGGCGAAGGAAGGCGCGTCTACCGAATGAGAGGAAGTGGAGAAGGGTAAAATTCTTGATAGATACGCAAGTCAGTCTGTACGTCAGTCAAGGTAAATTCTCTTTGAAGTACTAATGGATCGAACACGCTAAAAAGGACCATAATATAAATAGCAGATGTACATAAGAATAATACACAAAAGACACATACAAACAACAAATGAACAAATAGGAACCTAAAGCATTTTTCGTGCTAATCAAACAGTGGACCCGAGTGGAATTTCCAATGGGACCAACAAACGAAGCGGCCTACCAATCAGTTTACGATTGGCCAACCTCAATTCAACAGAGCGACTGATAAACATTGTCGAAGAAAAGGATTGTCGAGGAGCAAGCTCTGCATCTTGTGCGCCTTAATAACCATTAAATAATAAAAATCAATAAAAACAATATACATCTTCTCTCCACAAAGACAACGAAACCATAGTCTTTGACTCGTCGATCAAATCTATGTCCATTTTTTTATCGACGCTTTCTCCAGACTGTATCGTCATCACCTTGATTGGATAGTGATTCTTAACAACGCCAATGACGTCTACAATGAACTACAATAAAAATCCGTTTATAAAGTGTAATAAAAAATACATTCTAATAAATAAACAATTCTTTTCGCAATCTACCAATCAAAACTATTCTAATAATACATGTACAAACCAAACTTTAGCCGCATTACCGCCATGTTAAAAATGGCAAACCTCAACTACTACTAGTGGTTCCATACTAACAAACTAGTTAAGAAATCACTAATTCTTAGGCTAAAATTGTGTTAATAGGCGTTTTGTAAACTAAATTTTAGGTTTACACCGCTGTTATACAATGTATGAGAGGAATCCTTCTTGTTAGAATCAATTTTCCTCATTTCTGCATGTTTTTAGCCCTAAAATGTTATTTGCCAGCTCAAAATAGCTCGGCCACAGCCAGCAAATTATTCCAGCCGACCACATTGGGATGGCCGGCTTGTCGTATCGCGAGAGCGGCTGACTTGAAATCTTCTCGCTGCTGTTGTTGGAGCTGGTCCCAGTAGCTGTGCCACACTTGACACACCTCTCGCCAGCTAACGTCGGTCTCGATCTGCTGTCGCTTATAGCACAAATAGAGGCTGTACCCAGTTGGTCGCATGTTGGACAGCTGCTAAAGCAAATTCTCTTTACTGTCACCTTAACAAATACCATATTTTACACAACTCGACATAAAACAGGTAAGTGTAAACATTAATGATCGCAATTCCCTATCTTCTACTCTATACGCTAACCAACCCTTTTGGGATTGCACAAACTGGTCGGCTTTGTTCGTTTCTAACAGTTCTCGGAAAAATATCTGTATTTTCGTACGATCGCAGTTGGAGCCTGCCATCATTTCTGCGCACAGTATGAGAAGTGCCGTAATCGACGCCCAGTTACATTTTTCGTTTAAAAACTTTGTGCTCAAATCGCGCACTTGCTCCATGGACAACTGGCTCGCTAATCTTATAAATGTCGGCTCTTGAGACGAAATCGTCCAACTGATGATTTTGTTCAACGTTACATGGCGCCCTACAGCAGCAGCTGACCAACTCTGTTCGCCTCGCGCCCAACTACACAATTGTAAAACCAAAGTGTGTGTACTCTGTTCCATATCTAAATGAAAATTTATTCAATAGCAAAATTTCGTTCGTTCTTCTTTAGTTAACAGTTTTTTGTATGTTGTGTGCAACATTTCTTCCATTTCAACGTTGTGCTGCCGAAAATCGCTATAATTATGAATTTATTCATTTTAATCGCAATTTGCCATCTCACATTTTATCATTTTCGCTCTTTTCTCGCGCCTCCTCCATTTCCCTAGCCACCTCCAATTCTGCCTCATGCTCTTTTTCGAAAAACAGTTCCATAGTCTCTTCGTGCTCGCGTTCGCTTTCGCGATATAATTGTTCCAGCACCTCTTTTACTTCGCTATCACTAGGCACTTCACTGCCTTCGCGCTCTAACTGTTGACTCGATGACATACTGTAACGCAAACAAACTTTGTATTTTAGTTATTTATACCAAACCAACATATTGACCGTGCATATTTTAACAGTACACAAAACGTTTGGGCTTTTGTCCTAAGTTTTTCCTATTAGATCGCTTGGGTTCTTCGATTCCCAGTCATTTTGGTTTTTTCGTCACTCTCTTGGATCGTCGCAAGTTTGTCTGCTGTACACAGGATGTAGCGTCTTTTTGTACCAAAACTCGATAAGCTCTCTTTAATTCTTTGACACGTTGCTCAAAGCTTGGAATCGGAACATTACTCGGCTTAAAAATGCCTCTTTCTACCATGGTGCGAGCAACTCTTTCGATTTGTTTGACGCGCCTTGCAAACCGCATGCCTACAAATGCAGAGAGAAGCACATTCAAAATTTTATTTTAAGAGATAGTCAACTTTTCACTGCTTCTTGCTTTGTTTCATCTAGAAAAAAATAGTGTTTAAAATTGTATTGCTGTTATGTGATACCTTTTTCACTACTAATATGGACGTATTCATCGTTTTGTAGAGAACGCCCACAGCAGCGGCTTCAAACGTAATGTCGGTTTTATCAGGAAATATTTCTTTTAGAATTTCATCCATTAATTTGTGGAACGATTCTTCACTTACTCTCTTCTTCGGTGTTGGTTGCTTTGTTCTTACCATGTTCACGCTAAAAACTTGGGCCATGAGTTTGGTGCGCAAAAACTAGAGTGCATTCGTTTCAGCGTTGGAACGCCAGATGGCATATCCATCGCACACCACTATAAAACGGCCAATTTATTAAACAGGTCCAGTTTTGCTTTTAACGATGCTGGGAGATTCTGACCGAAGGCATGTACAACAATTCTATTACTGTGAAGCTGTTTATTTTAAGCTGGCAGTGATTGATTGGTTGCACCTAATAGACATTCTGATGTGACCCCACTGTCATCGGATTGGAGGAGGAATGTTTTGCGCAAAGTGTATGAACGATTAAAATATCTTAAACCTGTTAAAGAGTTTGTAGGCTCTAGTTGGTCAGAACCTGTAATGAATCTGGGGCCAACCGCTGCCGACGCGATGCGACCAATGCTCCGCGAGGACCCTGTTCGCGATCAGGAAGAACAAGGTAACTTTACTTTATTTTGCTCTGTTTCTTACTCTTCTTACTATTTTAGACCGGATCTTCGCGGAGAGAATACATCGTCTCGAATACGAGGCGGCTTATTTGAACTCAGGTTAGAATTGTACAAATAATTCGCTTCGAAGTGTTGAATAGCTTCATTTTTATTGCAGACGAAGCAAGGCGCCAATTGGAGGCGTTGGGATTTGAGGACCAATTCTAATTCGGATCAGACGTTGTTTATATCAGTCACGGTCAGTGGTGTATCCAGGGGGTGTAGGAAGAGAAAGTCTGTCAAAAATAAGCGAAACTAATGAATTATGTATCAAAACTGTCTATTTTGTGCTCATAATGCCCTTAAAATGCGTTTTGAAGGCTAAATTTTCAAAATTTTTCTGCCCTGGTCAGGCATACCGTTGTCAAGTAAATTAGTTTAGTAATTTACTTACTTTTTAATTTACTTGCACCTCCACAAAATAATTTACTTACTTTTTAATTTACTTTGACCGATTTACCAACAATTTAATTTGATTTTAATTTACTTTCAACTTCTAATTAAATTCTAATTTACTCTCCTATGCAAAAAATTGCCGAAAATACCACAAAATCACCAAATATCTGAGTATGGATTTCTAGTAAACTGATGGCACTATGAATCTAACTCCATCCTTTTGTTAAGCTTCATGTTTTTGGTAAAATCAGTTATTCACAAATGCATTATAATTATTTTTTCTAGGAGCAAAGCAACAGATGTAAAGCTTTCCAGGTAAAATCAGTAAAGCAACAGATTCCTTTGACATTGCACGTCAGCCAAAAATTGCTACTTACTCAAGAGAAGCTTTTGCATACGAGTGCCAAGGGTACCAAGTTTTCCTGGATGCAATCATTGTGGGTGCACTGGGTACATGGGATCCACTGAATGATCAACCACTACACTATCTTGGTGTTCCTTTTCAGTACTTGCGACTTATTAAACGATTGATCATTCAGGACACCATCGAAGCTTCTCAGACTATGTATCGCAACCATGTTTCGTCTGCACCTTCTAGAGCTTATTAAGTGCCATCACTGGGCGCACCCTATCTGTGGTTTTCGCTTGGTTTCTGTTTGGACCAGTCTAACTGGCCAGTCTATTTTTCTGCTGTTTGTTTCAGATGATCTCTTAAAGCCTCTGCTACATGAATTTAACACCCAGTTGCTTCGTCAGGGCAAGGTGGAGATGGCCACGATGGTGGCACAATCTGAATCTGAGCTTTTGACTCTGCTCAATAACGTTGCTCGTGTTGGTGCCGCTAATCCCATGCTGTTTGGGGGATTGCCCCATTTTCCTTCACAGCCTGCTCAGTCCGATAGTCCGGTACCTGGACCCTCTACGTCCACCTCTTGGGAGGCTAGGCAGCCAGATGACCTACGCGGTCGCTTGAGTGACCTCAGTGATCATAGGTCAGCGGATTCCCAAACTCGCACGGTTCTCATAGGAGATTCGCAACTAAGCCGATTCTACCACTGTAGGAGATCTTGTTTGCTCCTTCCATTCCCTGGGATGGATGCAAACAGGATTGCGAACTCCATCAAGCAGTCCTTTTTCACCAACCAGGTCACCTCCTTGGTGATTCTGGCTGGAACGGTAAACTTGATGCAGCGCCAGCCCCATACTCTGGTTCGCGATTTGATTAGGATAATTACCTTGTGCAAGCGAAATGGCTTCAACTCTACTCTGGTGGGCGTCTGTGGGCTTCCACCGCTGCCAAAATTGGACAATATGGTCTGTAAACTCAATGACGAGTTGCGGCTGGAGTGCCACAAACGGAAGTGGACCTTTATCGACATTTATTTTCCACTAAAAAACGCTGACAGAGTTACCATGAATGGTATTCATATTACTAATTTCGGTGCCAAAGTGGCTATGCAAAGAATCTGCTTGTCAGGGTTTGACATCAAAGTCAAATACCAACACGATAAGCAGATTCGAATCGAGAAAGAGAAGAGGCTCGCTGCCGGTCAAAAAGGTGGCGGTGGAGTGGTGGACTGTTCAGGAGACTCTGACAGTTCTTAGATTTGGTTTTCTTTTTTTTTGGTACTCAGTGTATGTACTGAATTCTTAGATTCTTTGTTTGTTGGATAAAAGTTAGGACCCGGAGTTGGTTCAGAACTGACACACGGCGGCGATTGAGGACAGAAGTTTTGCCAGGCATTGAGTGCAGTGCGAGGTTTAGTTGAGTACCCTGGCGTTGCACAGCTGATAACTGAAGCGTCTTCTTGATGCTTGCTGCTGATGTTCGGGTACCTTCTAGCAAGTCAGCCTTCTGACAGTCTTCATTCAGAGCTATTCACACACACCATACCAGTGTTCTTCTGCAGTGCTTTCTTGCTTCCATTACACCGACCAACTGCAAACCATTCTACTTACTGATTTCATGCAGATACCCGACATCTAAGCCACCTGTTCACCAGGCGCCCGGCATTGACGTCTCCCTCATCAACGTCCATTCCTCTTACAACAGTTTGCTTCCTTTCTCCAGCCGGTCTAGGGCGTCTTCTCCAAAGAACGCCTTGAGCAAGTATTGTGCTGTGGGCAAGAGACAGAACCGACGTGCAAACGAAACTGACATGCACTTTACGATCGGCGTTCCTTTACCAGCATTGAGTGCCTTGATACAGATGGAAAATGGTAGCAACTGCGCTTGACTGGCCGCGATGTGATGTTTGACTGCCCACTCACAAAGTTCATTGCGGCCACCGACATGGGCACACTTTTTGGACCCTTTGGCAGTGCAGTACTAGCCAAGAATCAAACCCTGTTTTCCTCTGGTTAAACCAACATTTAGTCTGTTTGGAGAGGCTTGTCGATTAACTGACGGCTGCGCTACTGACTTTCTGCAGCCGGGAGTGTCCCGAACGGCGAGATTGAGAGTCGTGGTTGCAAAAGTATAAAATCTGCTGGGTTGTTTTAATCACTATTGTTCATTGCCGAAATCTCTGTTTTGAATTTTAAAGCAAATATCTTAGGAACTAAGCAGAGTATCATAATGAAAGTTACACCACTCTTTGTAGAATTTATTTATCTTTCATTTAAAACAAGATTTATTGAAATCGGTTGAGATTTGCGGTTGCTACAGCAAAACTCTGCGGGATTGTTTTATTTTTTGACGGACCCTGTAGTAGTTAGTCCATGGTTGTCTGATCTCCTTTAAGCACCTCCTGTTTAATCTTATTTGTGTTTTTGCCTAAGCCCGCTGAGTAGCAGAGTAAAATGTTAGCTTGCTTTTTAGCGGGCTCTCTTTGGAACTCAGCATTGTTGACCGATCAGAAGATGAGCAAGGTAGTTACTTCAGGCCTCCACCTCCAGTTCCGTCAGTCAAAGTTGCAACTTTATCACGTCCGGTTCTTTGTTCTGCGTTGGCATCTCTGCTGGCGTATGGGGAGAGTGCAACGGAAAGCCCCAGTTCTGATCTGGTTGAAGACAGAATGGATGGCGGCCCATCGATTCTAATTTCCGCAGCGGTGAGCGAGACGGAAGCGTCTCTCAAAGATGTACTTATTTATCACAAAATCCACGTATGTTTTAAAATATGCGTACTTCGATTCCTTGCTAGTTGCTACAGTTCAGCGATCTAATTTTGCCAAATATGGTATTAATAGTTCCGTATGTTGCTAGTTCCACTGCTACCACTTCGATCGGATTTTTTGATGGATGGTATTATTGAAATGGGTCTGTGTGTGCTCCAGGGCCCCTTGGGATCAACCGGGGTTTAACTTTGATAAACACGTTTAGATTGGATCCAACTCCAAATTTTGAAATTTTTGGAGGGGGTAGGGTAGCCAAAATCATTACGTAATTTCGGGTTAGGGGTCGGCAGATTATTACGCCCACTACTGTGGGAGCGGGGGGTCCGAAAACGGCCAAAAATGCAATTACGTAATTATTGCACACTCCCTTTACAATTTTTTTGGTTGTGACCTATAGTATTGGCTTCCTAGCCTCGCCGAACCGCCTAAATGTTGCACTAACATGTGCAAAAGAAGCTTTGATCCTATGTGGCCAGGCTGAAACCTTAGCGCAAGACCCATTATGGGCAGACCAATTGTATCATTATGCTGAACTCGACTTGGTACAACCCAATTTCCACACTTTTATTGAGACATTAGCTAATAAAAATCCTATTGACTGGTATGATGACTCGGGATGGATTCAAGGTCTCGGATGCGGTCTCACATTTTCCATTTAATTTTCATACTTATGTTACTCTACATTTTGTGCGATTTTATTACTGTTACTGTTCTGTTCGTTTTGTTTATTATATTTTCGTTTTAAGGGCCAACCCATAGGCTACGTTGCCATCGAAGTAGTGCCCGCAGACCAAGCCCAGAATGTCTACAGGCTTACAGGCTTCCCGAAAGTTATCGGCAATCTAGCAGTTTCTGCTCTCAAGCTATATCGTACGTACCAGGCCGGAAACCAAATTATTCAGGCTCTTTATGCGAGCGATACAAAATCATTTATATTTTTTTACAAATTGCAAACGAAAGTAATTTTGTTCCTTTTGATAAATTTGTTAGAGTCTTGCTTGACGGAGTGGGAACACCGCTTATGCAAAGTGCTGTCATCGCATTCGCACGTCGCTTTGCTGGTGTGCAAACCGTCAGGCACGAATTAGACAGAGTCTTTGGTTCACACACGCTGCGGAATTGGTTGTCGGGCATCGAAGATAAAGAGCGCACAGACCTCCTCACACGACTTCTGGTGCCGCAAGGGCCTGACATAGCGAGTCCAGAGCACTTGGCAGCCATGTGCAGCACCGTTGGGCCTCTCAACCCCCTCTCTGAAGCTTTGCTTCAACTAATTTATGAGTCGGAGGATTACCAGAAACAAAGCGAGCTAAGGCAACAAATACAAGACCAAATCAATGGCTTTGCCAGTTCCAGAATGTCTTCGACGGCAGTTCCAGCACTGCCTAAGGGTCCTCCCTTTTGCCTGCCACCTCCCCTACACAATCGGTTGTGCCACCAATGGCACCTTCCTCTTTCTCTGTTGAAGCGCCACTAGACCTATTTCTTTTGCAAATTTTTAATAGTAGTCGTAGTTAGTACTGTTGCATGCGTATACGCATTACGCATATCATTACGCAAAGTACGCATTGCATTTCAGAATGCGTATACGCATACGCATACGCATACGCATTTGAATTTCATTACGCAATATTATTACGCATTCTGTCAAAAGTTTGCATATTTTTGCGTAATGCGTATTGGGTCTGAAAAATAGCTATACATTTTCGAATGTCTTGCAAATATTTAGTTCAGATTGTTACCGAATGGTCATTCTTCATAGTTTTTAGCGTGAGGAGAGGGCACCAGAAATTTTCTGAGGCATTTAAAGCTTTAACTAAGCTGGGCTTGCTAATATTTAAAAAGAGGCAAAGATTTAACAGGAAAGGAAATGTGCGACAAAACCGTTAATTTAGAGTTTCTACGGTTTGGGAGACATGAGTTGTGTTGCATGGGCAGGCTATCTGTTTGTGCTCTGCTTCCACTGCGTATGTTTATTGTAAATATGATTGCTACAGTATTAGACCTCTTCAGGAAATGAGCATTCAATTGTCTTTTATTAGGAATAGCGCATAAAATATCTTGCTTGTTTAAAACATACGTACAGTACATACAGTACCATGCATGTAACAGGTCATCTGCCGAATAGGGAGGGGGGCTGGGGGGTCTGGCGCTGGTCGGAGGGGTTTGAGCCAAATTCTAAGGAGGGGCTAAGCACTAAAATCGCAATATTTCGACTAAAAATCGTTAAAAATCGCTAACTAGAAAGAAGAAGGTGAAAACGTTAGGTATGTGCAAGGGCGTAGCTGGGAATCGAACCCAGCACCTTCGGATTTCCTTTAAAATTTGGGCTCAAATGCAGCTAAAAGTGCTGTTTTTCAGGCAATTTTGGCAATTTTTGCTTCTGAAATTGTAAAAAATCTCCAAAATTCGCGAAAAAAATTGCGTTGCAATTCATTTCAAGGCAGGAATTTGATTATTGGATACCTAAACAACACGTTGTGGAGACAAACAAGCCGTTCAGAGAAATTTCTGATTGTTTCTGAGATTACGCATTACGCATACGCATTACGCAAAATACGCATTGGTTTTTGCTATGCGTATACGCAAACTCATACGCATTTGCAATTGGAATGCGTATACGCATACGCATACGCATACGCATTTGAAAAATCCGGTATTAAACAACAGTAGTAGTTAGTAGTCTCAAAATTTCTCGATTTTGAATATGCAGTCGTAGTTAGTAAGCTAGTTACTAAAAAAATGTTTTATTTACCGTCAAAGTGATAACCATCTTCTAATGGCATCAGTTGTGTGACATTTATTTATCTTTCATTTATAAAAGGATTCATTCAAATCAGTTGAGATTTGCGGTTGCTACAGCAAAAGCTCTGCTGGGTTGTATTTTTTGGCACACCCTGTATTGTCAATTAAACATTTAGAGAAATGTACAAAACAAAAAAAAAAGTTGTGTGTCACATTAGTTTAGCATGTTTTTAGCAGTCAATCAGCGAACCCTTAACTTAAACATGATGGTTGGTGAACGGCTGCGGTTGGCTTGCAAGCTATCCCTTGATAAGGGCTGCTATCTAAAATAGTTTGTGCCACCTGGTCAGTGTAAAAACAACAAGCGAGCTAGTAAGTTGTGGTTGAACCAGCGTTTTTATGTTTTTTTGTTTTTACGTTGACTAATTTATTCTAGCAATATTACTAATTCTTCGCAATGGCGTTAGAAGAAGGAGTGTATCCGGTCGGTCAGCTGTATCGTTTGCTAAGCAACGGTTGACAACCTGAGAGAGCGTGGCGTGTGTCCAGAGGAAGGACTGATGGGTCGAAAGTAAGAAGAGGTGCTGTTTCACGTTCGGTGGGAAGTGGTTCAGGAAAGAAGCGGACACCTGAGAACCCCCAGCAAATCTGTTGGGGTGTCTTGTCTGCCAGAACTACTCCAAGCGAAACAGTTGAATCGCTATACTGGACAGGTAAGAAAAGTTGATTTGTGCTATATTTTCTAATTCATTTCCGAAAACAAAATTTCAGTATCATCGTTGTCGTCGCTGTTTTATACGGGACGAAGATCGGTTGTACCACCCGCCCGTTCGGTCATCGCAACTGCGGAAGCTCTCAGCCGCAGAGGCCATCCGAGCGGCCGAAGCTGCAACCTCTGCACCGCCGCCGCCGCTAGTCCCCAGATCGCCGGTTCGACGTCCACCAGCAGCAGCAGCGGCGGCACGATTCTGGTTACCACCGCCACTGCTGCCATCACCAGTTGCAGGACTGGTAGATGCAATAGCCGAGGCAATGATTGTACCGTACACGTTAGATGCGATCGGGGAATCAATGCTTGCCGCTGGTCTGAATCCTTTAAAACAGTAATAATGTAAATTAGCTGGACTGGTTATTGTGAGCAGGGACGGCCATAGATTTCTTGGACACAGATTTCTAAGCTTTTCTTGTTGGTGTCTGTTTTTCTAGTTGGTACTTGTTTTGTCTAATCTAGACCGGGAGGACCATAGATTCCTTGGTTACAGACCTGTGTCTGTGTGTCGGCGTCTGTCTTTCTCGTCTGAGCGGTCGGTAGTTGTTTGTGTTTAAGCTACAGACGGAGAGTCCATAGATTCCTTGGTCACAGACAAGGTTTCTGAGCTTTCTCCGTCCACTTTTTGAAGCCCAGTTGCGCGGTATGCATATATTTTCTCTGATACAGATAACAGCTGTCAACTGTTCCGAGAAACACTTTTTAAATGATGTTTTTTATCGATCCAATTACATGAAAAAGCGCAAACCAATCTAAATTGGAATACAGTTGGGACTCTCCTGATTTTCAAAGTCTGACTAAACCTACTCGTACGTAGGTACGTATCTACCGATGGCTCAGCCAACATATTTTTCTATTCTGGTTTCCTGTTTTATTCTATTTGGCTGGTGAGCGTAGCCTGTTACTGTGATGTCTGGAAGCGAAGCCCGTTATGCGAGGTTGAATTGAAAGGTCTTACCTTGTTCATTCCTAACTGGATTCTTTGGTCTACGTTCTTTGGAGACGTCACTCTGCCCTGTAATGATACTTGAATACAACTAAAAAATCGTATTGGCATTATATTTCACTACAATTGCAAGAAGTCGACCCCTACCGCTCAGATTTCGTCAACCACTATCGCTCCTGCTTCGACTACTTCAGCATGTAAACCGAAAAAACTGTATATTGACAAAGTGTCCAACAGTCAAGCCAACTTGTCCGAAGAAACAATACTCAACAAAAAGTGTAACTGTCCTAAAACTAAGCCTTGCCCTGCTTGTCCTACTGTCAGGTCAAAAAAGTGTCCAGTATGCTCTACACGAAAGCCTTGACGCGAGGCTGGAGGAGATAAACGCTGTGATCATGCAGCATTTTACAGGGTCAGCAACCGGTCACACCGCTGATGCTGTTGGAAACGAAAACCTAAAGGATGACTACAACTTTAGATGCGCTAAGAATCTGCGTGGCAGAGAATGTGTTAGTTGAGGAGATCAGCAGCTGCCTGAAGCCATCGCGCATACTGTATGTACGCGTGAGCCGGTGTCACGCCATATTTAGTCCGGGTATTACAATTTCCTGTTTAATTCCAATAGGTCGAACAAACAGCGTGTAATAATAGTAATAGTACAGTTGAAGAACAAATAAAACAATGTACATTGATTGTCTTACGAAACGAACTTACACTTTGACGCGAATAGATCTAGGACGGAACTCTCTTACCATAGGACGAAAACGGCTTAATTAAAACATTTTCCAAACACTCAACAAGGTGGCCACGCATTTCAGTAGACTTATAGCAACGCGTTGCTGGATGTGCAATGGCATACACACCGCAATGAAAACTATTTGGCTGTCTTTGCACAGGCACGACGGTCACTTCCAGCTCACCATTTGCAACTGCACTAGGATAGAGCTCTTCTAGCCGCTTGATGACGGTAGGACATAACTGGCCACATAACATCAACAAAAAACAAACCACCAACTTATTTTCAACCTTGAGCTTGATAATTGATCTTTGTGTGACCTGAAATATGTAAAATTATTGTACAATATTTTGATTTAATGATTCCTTGATCACTGTGAAGTTTATTATCAGGTTCTAACTTATGTAAGGCACTTGTCAAGTGGCAACATGTACATTGACCTTATACGTTTCCCCCTGTCCCCAGAGCCATGGGAAGAGTGGCAATCATCTGGGGACACATAAAGACAAGGACATGTGCCCACAACAACCGATTTAATATAGAATGGAACCCAACTGAGCCTAATCCTAGGTTGTGGTGTATCAACAGCTGTATTGATAAATGCAATTAGCTTGTAAGTTGGTTATGATGGGAGGCCGTACGAACTGCTTGTGCAATTAACACAAAGATGTTGACGTTTACATAATAGCGTTACACATTATTTTCAACTCGGTATAACATTTTGCATGACAGGGTTATTCGTATATACGACCAACTACCGATGACCGTTCTATAACAGGATACGGCTTGTCCAATACAACTTGACAGACAAACCGCCAGTGCAAACTGTGGACAAACGAGATTTTCAATATGAGTGATAAAAATGACAGTAGGTAAGCGTTAGTATTATAGAAAATTTTGTAGAGAAAATACAATATCCAAGAGCCATAGTCAATAGGCAATAGTCAATATTGAAAACCACAATACATCTATACCAAGCATACATGTAGCGGTGTTTTCTATGTGGATCTAGCTATACGTCTTATGGGTGATACCGCACCCTTTGCGCACAGTAAAGTCTGTATTCCGCGCAACAATAGTAGAACACGCAATGAAGCGCCAGAAAATTTGCAGCAAGGTTTTGTCCCATTGCGTCTGTTCATAAACGTGTAGAAAGAGTACGTAGACAACGAGTGGCACTTACTGAAGACAGCGGTGATTGTGTCGAAAACTTGCATAAAGAAAGCTACCTAGCTAGCGTTCGTAACTAAAATAAATAATAACGATACTTTGAGAGTACAACACACACTTTCGTCCTCTCTAATTCTGACCGGAAATCAAATGCTTTCTTTGCCTGCCAGCGAGTCAGATCACAGCTGCTAAAAACAGTCAAGAATTGCGTCTTAAACCACCGCAAGACGATTTTTTTGTTTCACGCGTTTACGTGAGTTTGAATGTGTCGGCTGTAGTTGTAAGTGGTTGTTATTAAGGCTGCACCTTGTTAGAATCGCTAGAGAAGCGTAGAAACAAAGTCGTAGGTACCTTGTCTCTTGTTAGATTAACTTTCCATTCTTATTTGCGTCATATTTACCTATTTTCCAATTAACCGCCCATGGGCGTTTATTCAGATTAGAACTGAATCCGTGAAAAGTGCCAAAACTAAATACACGCCCATGGGCGTTTTTACGGAAAAACCCGGTATGAGGACCTCTGTGACCCCGACTGTCTCGCACGACTCTACTGTATGATGGGACCTTTGTGACCTCTAAGGGAGGCATCACTTCAACTGCTCCATGACCCGGATGGTCAGATCAGGACTATCTTTCATCAACAGCGGCTACGTGAAGAGTCAAAAAAGTTCGTTCCCATTGTCCCAAAAACCTGTCCCATCCCAGGTCACAGTGCGTTCACACCTGTTGTGCATCCCACTGTGTCCAGCCGTATCCTAACCCAGTGCATATGATGTTGTGTTATCGCCGAACGTCACATTTCAGGTTCCGCCCAACATTAGCTTGTCGGCAAGTCAAAGCTCATTGGATTGATGCTGAAGAGGGCGACGCCCCAACGAGCTCCACTGCTTTCTGAATTCTGACCTACTTCATTTTTTGAACTTTACAGGTTTTTGTTCTTCTCTTTCTGTTTTCCTGAGTATGCTGACTGTGTGTTTAGTATATTCTTTGACTTCGTTCCTTGTTACCCTCTAGACCTACTTATATGTGCCTCGTTATAACTTTAAAAGTTTTAGGTGGCTTTATTGTGTACATCAAGAGGCAAGAACGTTCAGAAATCAGTGTGGACAATTTTGCTAGTTTTAGTGATAATACGCACAAAAATAGGGAACTGGTTAAAAATCAGCGATTGTAAGGAATAAAGAATCACAAGTACATATTTTGCTTTAACTATTTCATTTGGCAAACAGGGGTTTCCGCGATTTTCAGACTGTTTTCTCAATGCTGCGCTCAGAGCCTGAGACAGCACGTCAGTCGGCAGTGTGATCGGCAAAGTCAATAGATGTAGATCGCCGCTGAAATGCTCAAAGGCACAGATGTAGACTAGTGTTTTGGAATATCCGACACTATGGAAATCGGCGAGCTGCCAGGAAATTTTTAGTTCAGAGAGAAATTACAGCGACAGCACAGCTTTTCGATCCAGTGCTAGGAAGAGTTCCTGAACCAGACTCCCTTTACGTCCAGGGCAGTCGCTGAAAGCAAGTAGCCAGGGCTGCTTTAGATCTCCGTCTTCTGATGTCATTGCCGCTATAGTTTAGAAAAAAGCATCTGGCAATGCTCCGACATAGCCAAAGTTTTCTTCTTTGTTGAATAAATGGGGGAAAATCCTTCTGTTTCATCTATGCCGAACAGCTTTGGCAGTTGACTTAGCGCGAATGGTAGAAAGTTGAGCGAGTCGCACACCTCCAAGCAGGAGCGACAGAATTTCTAAGCCATGGATAATAATTTCGGGTTTCTGACCTTGTTCGTGGGCATACTGCAGTATAAACTGTCCATCATACGACTTTAGTTAAAGGACAGGCGGCCGAGGGAACGACTAACGGCCAATTTTTGACTCTGGGAGGGTCGAAGATAACGATCAAAGGAACGGTCGGATCGCCAGCCGCCATGCTGGCGAATGTGGGCAGAATCGGTACCTTAGGCCACTAGAGTTGTAGCGCAACCTTTGCGAAACGAGTGGAAGGTATCAGAAGTCGCCAGAGGGTGAGCAGGTGAGTGTTCAGGTTGAGGTGAATGCAGATTTCTTATCAAACTGTGAATTGACCCAACAACGCATCAAAGATTTGTGACTAGTCCGATTGCACCGACAGCATTGGTTTGGAGAGAAAGGGCTACACCACTTCAGTCGTTCAAACACACAGACCACTCGGAATCTCGATTTCCCTTCTCACCGCAGCCATCGCCGATACGTATTGGTTACGTCCAAAACACAGAACGGCACGGCTGCTAGAATGAATGAAATACCAATCCAATCGATAAACTAATCAGGACAGTACCCTGCACCTGCAGTCCAGTTATATTCCCCGTGTTCTGAGAGACTCCTGCATGTTGCTTCTTTTAGAGACACGCGGTTTGACATTTGACCTAAAACCATAAAGGATACCATATGCAAGGAGGCCAATTGGGAGTCTACCGAAATCCAGGCAAATTTAACATGCATTTTGCGAGAAAGTCAACTCAGCTTATAAGGGAAGGTGGTCAAGCAACTTTTTTTCGCCGGTCCGGCTGGTATTCAAGTATGAAAAAATAGATGTCAAACGAACACCAACGGTGCATGTTCGAACATCAGAGACGCCCTAGAACTTGAGCTACACCCCCTCAAAGTTGGGTCGGTAGCCCCTTTTCGGCCCTTTTCTCGACATTTACTCAAACGATCACCATTCACTCGTTTCTCAAGATTCGGAATAGGCGTGCACATGGTTGGATAGCCCTGACAGTTGCCTTTCAGACGCTGTACACAGCGATTCTGGAACGTATCCGGTTAGCGAGATATTCTACGAAAACTACGAAATTTAGCGAAATTCCGACTCGATTTTTTTCCGAAAAATCGCTGTAACTTCTGCCATAGCATCAAGCTTATTTTCGCTAAAAAAGATAAAACACAAAATTCCAAACAAAGTTCACCTATTTCGGAGGCAAATTTTTGTGGGTGCAAATTATTTTGCAATTTGAAGCCAGTCAAATTTTTTTTGCTCAGAATTAAAAACAAACACACTATTCTGGTGCAGTTTTACTGGCTGATTACGAATATGAACTCGGTTTCTACAAAATTCGCCCTGGTTCGGGAGTTATTATTGCAGCGATAGAAAATTAGCGAACCCAGTCAGCAGCTGTGCCCGTTTTGACTGGCGCCCGGGAATGTTCTAAAGTGTAAAAAAGATCAGGCATGTTGTACCGCGGCTGCGAGAGAAAATTGATTTGCACGCCCGGTCATCTCCCAGTCAGTCAGCCTAGTAAACCCTGCTGGGTTTAAATAGAAGATTATTTTTTGTTCTTGTTCTTGGTTTGTCTTGGAGCCTTCAGTTCGGCTTTGAATAGCACATGCTGCACTGATGTTATCACCACCGGCAAAGTAATGATTGAAGTGCAAAATGCGTTCGTTCAGCAACCTACCTGACTGTGGATGAACTCAGATGCATGCAAAAGGTGATTTGGTCACTAAACGAAGAATTCACAGAGGTGAGAGATGTAAAAATTGTTTTACCTGCCTGTAGTACCATCAAAAACAGTTGATGACTTGCTGTCTCACATGCAGTAGTAACTTGTTTTTTATCAAGTTTGCCACAGTCCCAAACATAATGATGGGCCAGAAAAATGAGTTGGGGTAGTGAAAAACCGAAAATGGGGGGTGGGCCAACCGTTTTGGGCGTATCGAGGGCATTTTGGTGGGTGGGTCCAGGAAGAAAAGTCTGCTTCAGGTCGGTGGGTAGGGTGGGTTGCAGTAGGACAAGCAAACCCATAGGCGGTGGGCAAATCCCTAAGACCTCCGCGGGTAATATATAGTTCCAATGTGCAATTATTGCAGGGTGTTTTTTGCCAAAATCAAGTCAACAGCAGGCAGCTGCTATCAAAGGGAAAGGTTTCTGTTACTTAATGTAACCGCAAAGGCAATCAACTGCACAGCCAAATTGAGGGTGGTTCCTTGCAATAGTAACTGGTTTGAAGGGCCGGCACAGTTGGTGTAGTGGTTTAGGCCGCAAAGCCACTGTGCGCGACGTCGCGCGTTCATCCACTCGGCGGGGCAAGTTTCTTGCCGCAAAGAGCTGGTCGTCGGCACAAAGCCCCACCCTGGCCACAGAAAGCTGTTACAGCGAGTAGGTAAATGGGAACCGACTGGAGCTGTCGTTGCACCTAAAAGCTACAATAGCAACCACACGTGTTGGGACATATGGAACAGGGACAGCTACCACTGAGACCCGCCCAGACTGACACCGAGCATGTGTTTAGGCTAGTAGTGAAGGCAGCGAAGGAAGGGCAGGATGCATATGGGTGTGCGTGATGGGCCCGTAGTGTGGCCTAACGCAGGGGCTACGACGGCCCCGCCCGGTCAATCCATCCATCCATCCATCCCACCTGGTTTGAAGACGTGTTATGATAGTGTTGAAGCCGTGCTCTACAAGTAAATTCCATGCCAACTGGACCAGGTCTGCCTATGGGTTTGCTTGATTCTGCCTCTGACTTGTACAACAGAACAGACAACACATTTTTCCAGCTTAGAACTTTAGACTAAAACCCCCACCCCTAAATTGTAGTTGTATCCTTCCCTCATAAAATTGAGTCTAATATCCAACCCATTCATGCGTTAGGCTCTTTGTGTACTCTGCAAATGAATGTGTTACTCGTTATACTGTGTACATTATAAAAAAATCGATAAAACTGGCATTTCCGGTAAAAAGTCTCATGAATAAAATATTCTACTGCATATAGTTAAAGTACGGCACAAGATCTCTAGTCTGTAGCTATTTTAAAATGTAAAAGATGCAGCTCAATAGTTTGCGCAGCTGTCTTACATGCAAAAAAACGTTTGCCAAGAATACTTTGATTAAATAATGATTAGCTGTGTGCAGCTGCAACGCAAATGTCAAGAGAGCCGACACGATCACTCAGCCCAGTTTAACTGGCGCCAGAGAATATTCTAAAGTCTAAAAGCTCTGGCCTATCCTGTGCGGCGAGAGTCTACTGAGCCATCTGCATGGTCTATGCTTTCTAATTCGTGATTTACCTGCAACTCCAGAGCTTTGCGCAGTCTCTTTTTACACAGCGCTTACAGACTCATCACCAAAACCTATGTAGTCTAGAGATTATATTATTATTAGCCATGTAAATTGTAAACATTGCTGTTTATCCCACCTGTCTGTTGTTTTACTTTAATTGGCACATTAGGCGGTTTGATCTTCCAGGGATTTTTAACTGGATAAGCAGTGTGCTAATATTTTATGGGGCCTAGTTTGCCGCTTGGTTAGCTCCAACGCTAACGTTTACAAGGTAGGATCGTACGATTATTTTATCAGTGTTGACATCATGCTTTGCTGGTTTTATAGGCTCACGTTGCCTATAAAATGACAGTGAGAAATCGATATTAGGTTGTTAAGCCCAAATACAGTCTGTCCCTGTAGGCTGGAGATGTGCATGGGCACCGCATTTCCAACGCGGCCCAGTGGGCCGCTAAGGGGTGCCATACCCGACCCGCCATGCCCGCTGGTCATCAGAACCGGGTCCGACCCAGCCCGCACAAAACTATCCCCGCCCAGTCCGGCTCAACAATTTTGCTTTGTCTAGCTCAACTTTCGACAATTTAGAATTTGAAAGAAAAAAATGGACCGCGTCGCTGTCCGACTACAGACGCGGAGTTGCTTCTGGTGTCCAACCTATGAAGGCTGGATTGTGGACTACTACAAGCCAAACGAGATTATGCAGCGAGTGCCTAATGGATGGCGTGAAATTAAAAGGGTGTGAATCTTGTTTTACCAACATTACACGTAGGAGCTAAAACGAAAGGTCAAAGTTGTTACGATGGTCTAACCCAAAAGTGGTTCCATCAGTAAAAATGGCAAAAGTCGATAAAATCGCAATTTCTGGTTCTAACACAGCTAATCAAAATAGCAAACCTAAAGTTGAATTGACCGGAACGTAATTTTCCTGAAAAATGAGTACGGTAAGGTCTATGGATACCTGGCCTTCCAGTGGCAGGCAGGCAGACGCCCTGTTGATAACAGTATAAATCACTTGTTTGCCTAAGCATATTGTGTATGGTTTGAGTTTGTAGGAGCCGGAAGTCAAAGGCATGGCGTTTGGGTTGAATCCGCACTCTGAATTGACAAAGCCCTCAAACTATCTGCCTTTAATAGGGTCTACTCTCAGAAGGATAAATTGATTGAAGATCTCATCTGATCTACGATAATTGTCGCTTATGCTTTCTCATAATGAGCATATCGTTAATCAGTACTACGCATTATTGTGGATGGAAAAATATGCGGTTCTGAATTAGAGGAAATGTATAGAATACTGCTGAGGCAATGTGACAATCAAACAGTAGCTAGAGGAGATTAGTAAAACATGTTTACATTACGTAGTTACACAATGCAATTAGGTACACATTAGGTAAATGTGGAAAATGATGCAAGCTTAAGTTTTATGCTTGGTACTAATCTATTAACTCAAAGAACGCAGAAGCGATTGAATCGTTTAACCAGCAGGATCGGGTACCCTGCATAGTGCAAACAAAATGAGGGCGGCACATGCGTGGCATGACCAGTTGCAAGGATTTGAGACGCCTGTTGAGAGTTTCTTATGGCGAACGTACATTGTGGCAGCCCGGAGAGTAGGGCACTTTGCATTCAAAACGAGTAGTGTTCTAGCAGCAAATGAGTTCTCAAGGAGTCCACTCTACACAGCTTTACTTCACAAAACCCACAATTCAACATTTTCCCAGCAAGACTGCTTCGTGTTTTGCGTTTCACTGAACTCTGAGATTTGAAATTATTGAACACTCCTAGATACAAACTGCTTTGCTAATTACACAAGTCTTCTCGTATTCGAAGGGCTACAAAGCCTATATTGCCCTGAACATCTAAGAGCCTTTCTCTGATTTGATCGAGTCTTGGTATGTTAAGTTCACGTGGAGTGTTGTGCGTTGGTGCACTAGGTGTTAGTGCGATACGCCGACCAATTAAAAGGGTGCCTTACGCCGACTGCGTGGTGCTTTACGACGACTGGCTTGGTGCGAGACGCCGACTTGACCTAGGAGCTTCAACCTGCAGGTGCTTTACGCCGACTGGCCAGGTGCCTTACGCCGACTCTTCTGGTGCGATACGCCGACCTGATTTTTATCAACAGAGGCCAACATTCAGTTAATACGGATGTCAGAGCATGTAGTATACTATCAGAGGATTCAACAGGTTCAACTTTATTGCGGAACTGAAACATGTATTATTAGCTGCCATCATACATGTAACAGGTCATCCGCCGATGGGGGGAGGGGGGTTGGGGGGTCTGGCGCCGGCCGGGGGGGGGGGTCTGAGCCAAAATTTTGGGGGAGGGGGGGCACTAAAAAACGCTCAAAAATCGAGAAAAATCGCATTTTTTGGCTAAAAATTGCCAAAAATCGCTAATTTGGGCTGAAATACAGCTAAAAAGTGCTGTTTTGCAGGCGATTTTGGCAATTTTTGTGTGTGAAAGTGTAAAAAATTGCAAAAATTTGCTCGAAAATTTACTTGCCAGAAAAATCAGAGGGGGGGGGGTCGGTGAAATCGTCTCGGGGGGGGGGGGGGGTCTGGCCGAAGTCGGGTGGGGGCAGACCCCCCAGACCCCCCTGTTACATGTATGGCAGCCATACTAGAAAAATACCATATTGTGCCTCAGCCACTTCAGCATCGAGCGGTGAGTTTTGTTTGACTATTATGCTATTAAGACCGACCCTCCCTCAGTTCTGATAGACATTGGCTAGCATTATTTCGGCTGATTCGGGGAGTGGAATTCAATTTGTGTTTGTGATAAACCGTCGCCGATCAAAACACCGGGCCACCCTGGACCACCGTAGAAGGGTTGTATAATAGGACAAGTAATCTGAGCTCTGGGCGCGCGGTGCACTAATAGACATCCATGAGTTATCTGTCTACAAAATGATGTTTTGTTGTCGCTCACCTCTAATGCACGCAACTGCTCTTCCTCTCTACGTCACTCCTCCTCTTCGCGCCGCAGAGCTTGCTCATAAGTTTTCTTCTATGTGGCCGTCCATAAACGACGTCATTCCAAACTCCCGATTTTTCGGACCCCCCTGCCCCCAAAATCGCCTTGCGTCGTTTCTTGGGGACCCCTCCCCCTCACGGCGACGTCGTTTTCGGTTTACCCCCTCCGATAAATCGACAGTACATACAGTACTGTCACGTTTTATTGTTACCATACTGCGCAATTAATTCAATAATTCCTATAACTACTCTGGGAGCTTCTCTGTATCTAGGAACGTTTGACAGAATGTGCATAAATCGAAAATAATGCTATCACAGTACCAAAAATTCCGAAAAAAGCGACGTCGTTTTTTGCTAACCCCCTGCCCCTCCTGGTGCGTTGTCTATCATCGCATTTCAGCCGACCTCACTCCCCCTCTGGAACGACGTCGTTTATGGACGGCCCCTATGCGCTCCTGCTCTTCCCCATCGCGCTCCAGCTTAGCCTTTTGTTCTTGCCTGAATTACAAACTTAATATGTCTAGTAAGTTACTCAGCTACAGTAGCCAGTCTTACCAGTGCTTTTCGACATTAGCGGCAAATCACAATCCCTTGCTATAATTTAAACTTTAAGCATCTGCGCACAAGGGCTAGTATTTAACTCACAGTTTCTTTCTGCTGGAGCTTTTTCCACTGCTGCGTTTGATGTGGTATGAACAGGTCAGTTTCCGGGTGTTCCCTTCAACAAACACACTGGTCCACGCATTCCAGAAGACCGGCGTGTCATCCGCCATGAACCATTTGGCAGTAATCTGGCCACAGCTGCAAAGGCAAACAAATACACTTAAATAGCTACCAAAGTGCTAAATAGCTTAAATACATTGTATATTACCGTTCCTTTAGTTCCTTGCAGAACTCTTTAAGCAAATCTGTGCTTTCGGAAGTCGTTAAAAACCAGGCAGCTGGAAAGCCATTTCCTCTTTCATCGATCACTGTACAGTGCAGAGTTTAAAGTCGTAGGCTGTGCAGTGATGTGTGGAGTCGATTGAAATGTAGTGATTTCCATAGGAAATCAACATTTCACGCATAAATTTCGTGTGTATGCCTAAATTTCTATGCTATTTAGACTCAACCTTAACAATCCCATCTTACCCAAAGTAGCTATGGTTTTGCTGCCATCAGTCTCCTCATTTCAGTGGCAAAAACACGGGAAAATCTTTGTCTTTCTCCGCCGCTTCCTGAACAAGAACTGCGATGCTCTGTGCATCACTGTCAGCTCAGTTTAAACTGCCAACATGCAAACTCAACAGCATTGGCTACAATAAATGTGCTTAAAGAACAAAACGAACAAAAAGTACAGCACAGGTTGGGGGTTTGGCGCCGGCCTTGGATCTTGAGCCCAAACTCTTGTGGAGGAAGTAGGGTACTGAAAACATTTCATAGAGTGAGAATTTGCTAACAACTTCAACAACGCTTTTAGCCAATTTTCTGATCCAATACGCATTACGCAAAAATATGCAAACCGTTGACACAATGCGTAATAATATTGCGTAATGAAATTCGCATGAATGTGCGTATGTGTATGCGTATACGCATTCTGAAATGCAATGCGTACTTTGCGTAATGATATGTATAATGCGTATACGCATGCAACAGTAGTGGACTGCTACGCGTTGCAAGCAGAACAGGTCAAACACAAGAAGGAACAGCGACAGAAGAACTAATTTGAGAAGGATCTGGAGCATGCAGCAGTGCAGCTGATCAGAATGGAAATTCTTGCAATTGGACCGGAAATCCCGGATGTCTATGAAGAGTACCAGCACGACTATCGTCAAGAAATCCAGAGCATGAGTTTCTGGAACGACATGCATTATCCTGTTCCCGGAGAGAAGGGCAGATGTTTTCAATCCTTCTTGCTGTGGAAAGAGAACAATCGAACGCTAAAAATCACCCACCGCACCCATTCACTGCGTGATTACCATTTGTTAGCACGCTTTAAGTGCGGCTGTTATGTAGGCATTTGCCACTAATTTTCGTATTGCGCATGTCACTATAGAGCCAGGCACGCAAAAAATTCTTCGTCTAAGACTTAAACACATTTAAGGTGCGTCCAATTACGCCGGAACCAGTTGGAGGTTGTCCTGCATAGTTGGTCTTTTATTGGAAGTTCAAAGGCAATAAAATGACCTTGAGCGCAAATTATGTCTTTGTGCATGAATAGCCACAATGCCCTGCTGGGTGCCTGGCCAGCCTGTTTATGCGCACTTCCCGTAATATACAAGATAAGTTAAATTTGTTTATATAATTCCAGTTCTTCTGCTCAGGTCATTAACAATACAACCCATGTGTAGGTTAATGAAGAAAAAGCGGAAAGATCTTGGGTCTTGGATGGGAGAGATCTTGGATTATATCAATTAAAATTAAATACGGTACCTACTGTATGTAGTATGTTATGTTTTTTTAAAAAAAAGTGTTTGTAGGAAACACCGCGTCGGGACTTGTTTCATGATATCGAGATGGCCACTGGGTAAAATCCAATACAGTAACCTGGGGGCGTTTCATAAAAGTTATGAGCTCATATTATGACAGATTTTCTATGATTCCATGAGAACACCGGTTTCATAAAGGTGAACTCATACTTTCAATTGTACAATTGTATACATATATATTATCGATATAACACGGAAACGTGTGCTGAATTTGTTAATGCTGCTGTCACAGTTCTATGGTTAGTTGGGCTGTCTACCTTATTTTATAAGAACTTTGTTTAAATAACCAATTCACACATGCAGTTTGCTGAATAATAGGTGGCACTGGTAAAGATCGCCGTCATACAGCAAAAGCTGGAAGCCACATACCATACACTTACAAACAAGTATTTCAGAAAAATATTACACCAATTGTAACTCATAACTTCATCGTCCAAATATTAAGACCAGACGCTACTGTAGATAGCAGCCATTAGGTAGGACGCAGGCAAATCGATAATAATATAATACACAATATATGACAGGTCAAATAACACAGTTGGTCTTCAATTTAACACAGAGGTCATAGGTAGGATGATGATGATGGGCTTCGTCTTCTTGAAGTCAACATGCTGATGCTCAAGATTCTGGATGAAGATCGTGAGCGCGGCGTGTATCGAGGAGGAGCAGCCGGAGTTAGCGTAGAGTAGACCCAACGCGCGACTGGCAGTATCGACAACATCGTTGTCAGTGCGCTCGGGAAGACAGAAAGCTAGCAGCCAATCGTCAGGATGACGAGTAGGCGTACCGTTTGCGTTGGTAAAACCGAGAAACTCGATTTCTTGTCGGTTGAAGGTACAGAAACTCTTAACCTTGCTAAGAGTCATGACAAGCTTGTTCTCAGCAAGAGTGGAAATCTCGTTGATTGAGAACGGAACGGGTTCCTTGTACATCAGAATGGAATCATCTCCCACATACATGTAACAGGGGGGTCTGGGGGGGTCTGCCCCCACCCGAAATAGGCCAGACGCCCCCCCCCCGGATGCCCCCCCCCCGAGACGATTTCACCGACCCCCCCTCCGATTTTTGTGGCAAGTACATTTTCGAGCAAATTTTTGCAATTTTTTACAATTTAACACACAAAAATTGCCAAAATCGCCGGCAAAAGAGCACTTTTTAGCTGTATTTCAGCCCAAATTAGCGATTTTTGGCAATTTTTAGCCGAAAAATTGCGATTTTTTCGATTTTTGAGCGTTTTTTCAGGGCCCACCCCCTCCCCCAAAATTTTGGCTCAGACCCCCCCCCCCCGGCCGGCGCCAGACCCCCCCCAACCCCCCCTCCCCCCATCGGCGGATGACCTGTTACATGTATGATCTCCCATATACAGTTCAAAGTCAGGAAATCTGCCGAACTGGTGATGGAACAGGTAGTTGATAATGATAGCGTTGGTAACACTATCGATGAGTTGAGTGAAGCACGTGCCCGAAGGAACGCCTCCCAACTTGATGTAGCGTGATCCATCGGCCATTCTAATAGGAGTGTGGATGAAATAGTCGACAATCCAGTCCCAGCCTTCAAAATATGCGTAACGGGTAGGAACGATCTTTTCTCTAAAGATGTTGAAGGCATCACGGATGATGTCAGATGACACAGTTTTGTCGAATTTTCTCCAATCCAAGCCGATGAACTGTTTGTATTGAATTGACGTGCGATGCAAACGCAACATTCCTGCTTTCATGACTTCCCAACCCCAGGCAATAGGATTAGGCACAGAACGAATGGCGTACATCAGAGGGTAAAAGTAGCACGCTTCGAGCACAAACATTGAGTTTGGGTAACCCCAAACAGCTCGAACTTTCTCTTCTCCCGGATCGGACAGGTGTGATATGGCGAACGCCAGAACATCAGGAATATCAGGCTTAGTATGCGAGTGCGAAAGCCAGTACTCCACCTGCGCGACTGTTTCTTGCCAAACATCGCTTCTTCGCGCGTGTCCTAAACGATAGGGCAGGCCAGCGCTCGACGACAGTGGCAAATCATAGAGGTCTTTCAGATCTTTTGCATGGACGAACAGGTGGCACTTGGGAAAACATCTGTTTGACGTGAGTGAGTGCCATGGCATAGGAAGGATCGTCTGGACGAGCAGCGCGGATCCGATGATACTCTAGTAAATCTTCTCTCAGCTCATCGAGTGTAACGTGGGCTCGATGTTTGGTCTCAAGCAACTGATCAATAAATCGTGCTCATAAAAGAGAGGACTTTCCAAGAACTTCTCAAAGGCAGTTAGATGGAGCTGGGGCACAAAGGAAGGGAGCGCGTTCCACAAGCGAATTGCAAACGGGTAAAACAACTCACCAGCATGTAACGATGCTTACAATCGTGGCATTTTTAATGCCAGTATTAGGGTGCGGCCACACTGCGCACTGCAGCCCTTTCTTGCTGGCCTTGGTGTGACGAGACTGGTGATCATGACACGGCCGCCATTTTTTCGTAATTCCGATTTTGTAAGTACTTTGTATTCAAAATTTCGATTAAAATACCTATTTCACAGTTTGTCCAATTCCCTTTGTCTGACGAGTTTATACTCGGCCATGAAGACTGGCAGATTTTGCTTTAACACGAGTAGATTTTGTGGACTGAGTGAAAGACGCTTATCCCAACTGACTGCTCTGTACTTGATACCGCCTTCTTCATCATCATCATTCATCGATATTGTAGGTACATGGATAGGCCATCAAAAAAACAACAGCACCGGTTGACTGGGTATAAAGTTTATGCGTTTCTTCTCGTTACATCGCATGGGTGGGTTGCCGATGGGTGAAATGGGGCCACGTCTACCCTGAACTGCTCGATCCTCCACCAGTTGTCCACTCACAACTGCCTGGCCACCGGCGACAGCATGGCGAAGACTTCCTGATGCTCCGCCAACATGTAGGCCGCCATGAGCGGGTACCTTTTTTCCGGCAGCGACAGGAAGTGGTTGCTGGCGATGCGCTGGGCGGACTCGAGGTAGCTGATCTGAAAAAAAAACAGTCTTTTCTCGTTTACCAGAACAAGTTGAGACCGGGCACTTATTTGTTGAGAACCGAATTTCCTGGTTAACAAGGTCCGAATTAACGAGACATGGCTTTGACTACTTTATAAAAACCTAGTTCTTCTGCGGTTTAGTTTAATGCCCTTTACGTCTCTTTGATTTAGGTAATGACCGTTTTGCCCGCGATTGGTAGCGATGTTTCGTTTACGCAGTGTTTCTTATACTTTCCGACGGCGTCTGTACAGGTGTAACCTTGCCTGGTAGGCGTTTAGCTGCCAGATCGTCCAAGGAGCCAGGCACGTTGCCGCGTCGCCGCCGATCAGCACAGCATGTAGGTGGCACCAACCTAGCACGGAGTCCACGGCCGTCTGCGCGTTGACACTGGTGGTGGAAGGGATTCTGGCCGTGTAGCAGGCCAGCCCTCTCTCAACTGGACCCATGGCTGTAATTGAAGAGCTATTCACCTCTCCGATATGGGCGGTGTAATTCTTTATGGTGGCAGGGTGAGTAAACTCCGTCGCGTTTTTAGGGCATCGGCGGACGAGTTTTCGGGTGTTTAGAGGACGCCTCTAGTTCACAGACGATTGGGCATTGGATTAATGGTCGGCACAGAATTCCTGCTGCTTCTCTACTTTACAGGCAATATTTTCAGGCAGTCTTTCTAGGTCTTCTGTTCTATTAGTTCTTTATTTCTTCTGGTGAAGGCAGGCTTATTTTCCTCTCTGAGGGAAGCAAGGGTACAGGAGGATGAAACGTTTTTACGTTACTAATGTTTTCCCAGTTTCCTTCGCTGTCTTCCGGTTTGTCCGATCTCCTAATTCTTACTCTTGAAGGTGCAGTTTCTAGGACTTCGTATGGACGAGACCAAGTAATGGCCAATTTGGTGGTTTCCCTTTTCCTGTGTATGGACGCGGTATTTTCAAAAGATCACCTTCCTTAAAGGGATGAGCGGCCGTTGCAAAGCTTATTTAATCGATTTTTATTGAGAGGTTTCTGTCTGTTCACTCGCATTTCTAATCTATGGTTGGCATTTGCTGGGGCACCTTCGAAACTGCCCTGCTACTGTACTAGCACAACTGTATTAACTTGACATCTGTCTCTATCCACCCTGTTTTTCCCCAATGAGTTGGAAAACAAATTGCTTAAAGTTAGATAAACGATAAGATAAAAAATGTATGACCCGAGAATTTAAACCAACTTATCAGAGGCAGGAATGCTGACTAGGAATGGAGTATTTTGTTTGTAGCCTGATACTAACCAAGAGGTTCGACCAACGACAAGGAGGTCAGGGACCATCGGAATCCATCATGCTAGTACAACGATTCGCCCACATCTTTCCCTTTGAAGTCATTGTGTTTCGGTCGGCCTGTTGGATTTTTGGAAGAACTAAACACACCTACCCTAGTGACATTCTAATCTTAGTTTTTGAAATTTATTATAGAAACACCACCACCACTGGGGGATACCCCAAATATATTGCAACAAGTGAATCGGGTGTTCGAACACTTGTTTGGAAGTCTCCAAAACAGGCAAGACATGAATGGACACCGTTCTTGGGTACAACAAGAACTCCAAGCTATAGGAGCCCCTCCCATGCCGCACATAAGCCGGCTCAATTTGCTGCAGCTGGATGCCCGGATCCTCAGCAAAATTATGGTATGATATGGTGGTAGACAGAGAGAGAACTTTGGCCGCAAGTTGGCAGCCCCATTTACAGAAAATGCAACAAACCAAGGAGCCCCAGACCAGACGAACAAGTCTCAGTAGGAGAGCCCCAATGTCATTGATAAACGTTGGCGACAACCATCAATATTTGGCAATTAAGACTGAAAATCAGTCCATTGTGAACCAGCCATCGTCATTCAAACATACAGCATTGTTTAGTGTACTTAATGAAATTGGCAAAAGAGTCAGTGGTGAATCCAATAATATCTGTTGGAATGCCCGCTTGTTTAGAAAGAAGTTGCAGTTTGATAATTCGTTTATTTTATATCTTTCGCAATTATATTGATTTAATATAGAATGGAACCCAACCCAACCAAGCCTAATCCGGGTGATAAGGTGTCAACAGCACAATTGATGAATGCAATTAGCGGGTAAGTTGGTTATGATGGGAAGCGGTACGAATTGCAATCTGTGAGCCTTATTCACGTTTGGCAAATATAGCCGCAACCAATTATAACTGTCCCGTTACTCTGTGTCTATTTGTTTTAACTGTGCGGGTTCATTCTTTCACTCGTTTTAACCTTCTCCCCATTCTTTTGGTGATTTGACTGAATACAACAATTTGAACTAGCGATACACAGACTGCGTCAATATATTAAGTCTGATTGATCGCGTCACCAAGGACAACAGCCGGTGAGTTTAAGACGAAAATTTTGAAATGATTAGGCTGTGTTATGCCGTCTGCTCCATATTTGGTACCGGTACCATATTATGCAGTATAGATAAAAATGCTCCATCGAGTTTTCTCTCTTTCGCTCAAACGTTGGCCCTGTTCATCGATTTGGCTCAAAAATTAACAAAACGACTGGCGACAGATTTTACAAATTCGGCGCCAAAATTCTAAGTCTTGCTGGTTTTCTGACTATGAATCAAGCTAATTTAGTTAATATTTCATAGAATGTGGCTTTAAGAGTCAGTGTCTGATTCGATCGAGTCTTGGTATTCAGACCCAAAATTGAAAGTTTGGCGTAGAGGGCTGTTACTTGGCACACTAATACTACTTGATGAGTTATTCAAGTGCTGCTGAGGAATTCCCAATTCGACGCTCCACGCTCGAGATATAAGCCCGCGAAAATCGGCTTGCTTAACTACGGGACGAAAATTTCCAACTTGAATTTCTTTCATACTGACAAGGGTTGGGACTTAAAAATTGGGTCTTTTAGGTAACTTTTCGAGTAGATTAAGAATCTTTAGTCCAAAATTGTTTTCGATGAAAAAAAATTTTTTCGCCCCCCTTTGGAGCTCCCCAGCTCGACTGGAACCCCCCTAGATGCACTTTTTTATTTTAGAATTTCGTAGCGCTATTCAGGACCTACATTTTGGTGTAAAATATTCAAGATTTGAGAGGTAGGTTTTTGAGAAAATTCACTTTGAATGTCCAAAACCTGGAAAAATCGCCAACTTTCACTGTGCTCGGAAATGTCGCAAACGATTCCTAGCCTTTAAATCGTAAGTGAGACCTAAAAATTGGGGCTTTTTGCTCCTTTGCAGCCCCCTAGCTCGACTGGAACCCCCTCTATATATATTTTCATTATTTTGGAATTTCGTAGCGCTATTCAAGAGCTACATTTTGGTATAAAATATTCAAGATTTGAGAGGTAGGTTTTCGAGAAAATCGACTTTGAATGTACAAAAACCTGCTTTTTTGTCCCTATTGTCTGGCGATTTTGTTCATTCAAAGTCAATTTTCTCGAAAACCTACCTCTCAAATCTTAAATATTTTATACCAAGATGTAGCTCAGGAATAGCGCTACGAAATTCTAAAATAAAAAATGCGTCTAGGGGGGTTCCAGTCGAGCTGGGGGGCTCCAAAGGGTGGCGAAAAATTTTTTTTCATCGAAAACAATTTTGGACTGAAAATTCTTAATCTACTCGAAAAGTTAGCTGAAAGCCCAATTTTTAGGTCTCAGTTACGATTTAAAGGCTAGGAATCGTTTGCGACATTTCCGAGCACAGTGAAAGTTGGCGAATTTTTCAGGTTTTGGACATTCAAAGTGAATTTTCTCAAAAACCTACCTCTCAAATCTTGAATATTTTACACCAAAATGTAGGTCCTGAACAGCGCTACGAAATTCTAAAATAAGAAGGTGCATCTAGGCGGGGTTCCAGTCGAGCTTGGGGGCTCCAAAGGAGGCGAAAAAATTTTTTTTCATCGAAAACAATTTTGGACTAAAGATTCTTAATCTACTCGAAAAGTTACCGAAAAACCCCAATTTTTAAGTCCCAACCCTTGTCAGTAAGAAAGAAATTCAAGTTGGAAATTTTCGTCCCATAGTTAAGCAAGCCGATTTTCGCGGGCTTATATCTCGAGCGTGGAGCGTTGAATTGCGAATTCCTCAGCAGCAGTTGAATAACTCATCAAGTAGTATTAGTGTGCCAACTTACAGCCCTCTATGCCAAACTTTCAATTTTGGGACTGAATAGGGCAAAGAGTCAAGACTCGATCGATTCAGACACCGACTCTTAATATTTGCAGCGATAATTTATTTTGCCATTGAGCATAACATACTGAGTGGGAACCCTTATAGCTCAAAGGGCACTAAAATTGAGCAATCTAAAGTAATGACCGAAAATCCCATAGTTAGGAAATTTGCACCTTCCGAGGTCGGTTGAAAATCCTGCCCGAGTGCATTACTACTGCAGTACAAATCAGATTTTACTCAATATTGACCGAAATCCTTTCACAGAATGTGAAAAATAGGTAAATGGCAAAGGTGCGACTGGGCGCTGTATGATTTCGCTTGGGTTTCTGCACTCTGATCCACGTAACAGATCGTAAAGACCTTACCGCCAAAGAACGAGAACCTGACTACAGACTCAGACAGTAATAGCTAATGCAGAAATGTATCGTGTCAAACTCAATGGTCATTAAAATTATTGAAAATTAAAATAAATGCCAAATTCCTATATTGTCAATGGTGGGTGGTTAATTTCTACAGAGTGCAGTACACCTCATAAGGACTGCATAAAGTGGAATTAGTACTGTCTCGGAGTTCACTGTGTATACGGCAAGTGTCGCTGTTATGGAAGTGGGAAGCAGAAAGAAAACGATTGTAGAAATCTGCGTGATTGCTGAATATTGGTCTAATCAAGTACAATTAGTAAATCAATAACTTTATACAATGCACATGTACAGTAGAACAAGGTGCAATTCGCCACTAAAGCTACATACCAATGCAACGGAAATTAGGTGGGCTGTGTGCACGATAGGCCAAATGCTACCCAATGCTCCACAAAAGAACTCACTAATCTATTTGCTCAGTCAGATATCCCCCGGCTCTCAGCTCTGACAGGGAGTCCGAGTTTTGAATTTTGATTGCGGGTATGGCCAAGTCTCAAGCCAGCTCCTCTTTGCTTTGCAAACTGAGAGAAACAAATTCACTGACTTGTACCGATTGACCTAGACAAAGAGCAAATGAAAGATTGGCTATAGAATTTAAAATTTACAATTTGAAGGAGTTTACCAAAATTCCTGGATGGGTTTGCTGTACCTGCTCCCAAGTCGGTCAGAAAGAGCAGATTGCTCCTATAAAGCATAACCTGTATTCATTGAGAATAACACTTATGGATAATGATTTTATGTACCTGCAATTTAGGTGAGTTTGAAGGTCGTCCGTTACCACCAACTTCTTCCTCCAACCGTTCTGACTCGCTAACATACTGAGAGGAACCCTTCTGGCAATTGCTGTGAACTTGATATTGTCGACTGGTATCTCTTGTGCCAATACTTTTATTATAGGTGCCTGTTTACTTAACCAGGCCATGCTTATCACAAGTAAACACAGTGCTTATAGCTTAGGATAAGAGCGTTGCGGCTAGTGACGAACACATGTGACGCTGGTAAACAAAGCTCATGTTTGGGAGCCCTCCATTTTTCTAACGCAGGCATCGAACCGAAATTGTTCAGAAAATCAATGTGTATTTAGTAAATGTCTTGTCTGCAGAGTAAAAAGAACAAATATACAAGAAAACTAATGCAGAATTGCAAAAACATTGTTTGAGTCACTCATTCAGTCCCTTGCTCATAGAATCGACATTAAGCTTGAACCACATTCATCATTGTGGCGGTTGCGGACCACAAAAGTCTTTAGGGGGGCTGTCTATTTTATCTGACTCCAAACAGTAGAACAATAGGGGTGCCAAATACTTTAGGCGGTGCCGATACTTTGGCTTAACTTGGGGTGCCAGCTACTTAGGATAAGAGCGTTGCGGCTAGTGACGAACACATGTGACGCTGGTAAACAAAGCTCATGTTTGGGAGCCCTCCATTTTTCTAACGCAGGCATCGAACCGAAATTGTTCAGAAAATCAATGTGTATTTAGTAAATGTCTTGTCTGCAGAGTAAAAAGAACAAATATACAAGAAAACTAATGCAGAATTGCAAAAACATTGTTTGAGTCACTCATTCAGTCCCTTGCTCATAGAATCGACATTAAGCTTGAACCACATTCATCATTGTGGCGGTTGCGGACCACAAAAGTCTTTAGGGGGGCTGTCTATTTTATCTGACTCCAAACAGTAGAACAATAGGGGTGCCAAATACTTTAGGCGGTGCCGATACTTTGGCTTAACTTGGGGTGCCAGCTACTTAGGATAAGAGCGTTGCGGCTAGTGACGAACACATGTGACGCTGGTAAACAAAGCTCATGTTTGGGAGCCCTCCATTTTTCTAACGCAGGCATCGAACCGAAATTGTTCAGAAAATCAATGTGTATTTAGTAAATGTCTTGTCTGCAGAGTAAAAAGAACAAATATACAAGAAAACTAATGCAGAATTGCAAAAACATTGTTTGAGTCACTCATTCAGTCCCTTGCTCATAGAATCGACATTAAGCTTGAACCACATTCATCATTGTGGCGGTTGCGGACCACAAAAGTCTTTAGGGGGGCTGTCTATTTTATCTGACTCCAAACAGTAGAACAATAGGGGTGCCAAATACTTTAGGCGGTGCCGATACTTTGGCTTAACTTGGGGTGCCAGCTACTTTTGGCGGTGCCGATACTTTGGCTTTTTATTTGGGTTCACAAAGGAACAACAGCTATAGTCAAGGGAACACAATTCAACAGCATAAACATAAACATCAACAACACTGGGAGGCGCGTTACTTATATAGTACAATAGAATGTTCTAGAATGTTCCAGAACATGACGTCATAATACATCATTCACGCCTATACACACAATGTGTAGGAATTTCTAGAAGGCCACGCCCACCAGCCAATAGGAGGCGAGGCTAAGAATGTTCTAGAAGCAATTGAGGCGCGCCTATACTTTGTACATGGAAAGTTCTAGAAACATGCGCGGCAATAAACAAACAAACAGGCCACGCCCACTCAAATACGCGCCAACCAATCAGCACCCTACCAATTCTAAAATCTATGCTAGCCTGCTCCAGGCCTATAACTCGTGAGTGTTCACGGCACTCCCCGGGCGGCAATGGGGCAATCACTTTATGAGCTGAGTTTCTTGGGTGAAGCTGGGTGGTGCTGATGGAGCAGTTGCTGTGGAGCGTTGGCGACCCTGGGACAATGGCAGGATTAGGGGAGGAGGAGGGGGCTGAGACCTGTGGAACTGAGGCTCATCTTCTTCACTGAACCTCTCCTCTGATGATATGTCCAGTTTTCTGTCAGCCTGTGGACTGAGTTCCTTGATTCTTCCCTTCTGCCATTCTGACTTGGGCTCACTGCTAGGGACCACAGCTCCCACTTTGGGGTTTGGTGTTTTGAGTTTGGGCACCTTTCTATTCACCATGTCTTCTTTCTTTTTGGTGCAGACCTTACTCTGGTTCTCCATCTTCTTGAGAGTCTCCATAATTCCAAAAGGCTTGTCTGATTCCACACAGCAGAGGGCCATCAGTTCTTGCAGGCAGGACTCTTGGCTACAGTGAACATTGTTCATGCTGCAGGGCTTCTTCTGGTGGTTAGGAGCAGAAGCTTCCTTGACCACTTGGACTTTGGCTGTCTCCCTTTGGGGAGTGTCTTCTGGGTGATGAGGCATCTTTTGCTTCATCTCAACTTGTGGAGCTCCCTTGACATCCTTCTTCACTTCTCTTTTCTTTGGCTGCACATCCAAAATCCTCTTCTTGTTGTCCTCCTGCTTCTTCATTTCTTGGACTTGATTCTCGGCCTCGTTGGCTTCAAAGGCATCCAGTAAATCATCCATTTCCTCATCTGTATCCTCGAACCATGGACTATCCTCACTTACACTGGGGAAACAACCCAGGCGTGCATTCATAACGAGGCTTTTGGGGAGAGGGACCAGTGTTGAATCCATGACCGGGTTACTTGCAAAAGCCATTGCCATTACAGTGGCAACACTTGGAGCTTTCTCCGAGGAAACAAAGTGTCCAGACAGGATCCATCCAACAGCTGAATTGAGCAGCACCAAGTTGGGCTCAGATGCCAACTGAACCTTTTCACCCATGAGGAGGTGGCCATAATAGTTGTTGCCAATAATCAGGTCAATGTCCATAGTGCCCTCCTTGAATGCTCCTGGATCAGCCAGTTCATATTGCTGCATTTCTTTCTGGACTGCTGGACTGAACTTGGGAAATTTCAGCTTTCCAAAAAGGTGCTTTGCTAGATAGATGTAAGCCTGGATGTCCATGTAGCTTCCATCCTTCAGTTTTATCTCCAGACTAGTTTCTGTGTACCCAGATAACTTTGGTACATCTGATCCAAATGTATTGACTTCCATCTTCTTGTTTTGACCTTTGGGGAGGTTCAACTTCGAAGCCAGGGGCTCAGCCACGTAACACTTGCTACATCCATTGTCCAGAAGTACTCTGACCTTCATCTCCTTGTTGAAGTCAGTGGGACTTCTGATCTTGACCATGGCTGTCTGCATTGGGGTCATAGTTGTCCAACTGGGGTTTTCCTGGGTTTGTCCAAGTGCAGACAGTTCAGTTTCGGCTGCAGTGGCTTTCTCAGTCATGCTAGTGGCTTCTTTCTTCATTATGTTCTGGACCAGATGGGGGCATTGGCGACAGATACTTCGATGGTGTCTCTGCTGACAGTAGATGCAAGTCCTTTCAATACTGCAGGTCTTGATTTGATGGCCTCTCCTCAAGCATCGAAGGCAGCAATTTTCATCTTGAATCTTGGCTATTCTTTCTTCTCTGGTCTTGAACCTTGGGCACTCATCTGACCAGTGATTCTTGGCCTTACAATACCAGCAGCTCTTCTGAAGTTCATCTTGTCTTTCTTTTATAGGACCTTCTGTGGCCACTAATGAGGAGATAGTTGATTCTTTAAAGTTGCTTTTCCAAGGCTGTTGGATTTTCTTTGGGCTAATAGAGTTGGGAGGCAAGCTGGGGGAGGTTTTGTTCAAGGTGTCCAACTTCTCTGTTTCTCCGATCACCCAAATGCAGTGGGAAAGTGCTTTCCAAAATTCTGGGAAGGTCCATTCTTCTTCTTCAGATCTTCTCTGCTGGTTCATCTGGAGCAGGATCTGCTTGGGAAGTTTTGAGCTGACAAGGTTGATCAGAATTCTTTGGTCAAGGTTTTCTCCAAGAGCTTCCAAAGTCTCCAGATGCTGTCTCATTTCATTGAACATCTTCTTTAACTTCTCAGGACTGTTGTGTGTTGCAGGAATCAAGCTCAGTTTGCTGTAGGTTGCCTGCACGATATCCCCTGATTTTCCATATTCATCTTTGATTATCTTGAGTGCTCGATCATAGTTCTCAGGAGAAACCAGCATTCCACTAATCAGTTCTGCAGCTCTTCCTTTCAGCAACGACTTCAAATAGTTGAATTTGTCCAAAGTAGACAGCTTGGGGTTCTTGTGGATGGCTGTGTCAAACTGTCCCCAAAACGCAGGAAATTCCAGTAGGTCTCCTTCGAACTTCTTGAATTCCAGTTTGGGCAGCTTGACAGCAGCTGAAGGAAATGCTTTTTCTTCTTCTTTCCTCATATCCTGCCTTTGTAGATTGATTGCCTCAAGAAATCGGTTCTCTGACTGGCGGCTAATCTCTGCCATTTTATCCATCAGCTCAGCCTGGTATTGCTGATTAGACTGCCGAGCCTCAGCCTGGGACTGCTGGTTCATTTGAAGTATCTGGGCCATCATTCTTTCTTGCCTTCTGGCTTGTTCTTCAGCCTGCCTTTCTTCTTTTTCAGCTTGTTTTTGGGCCTGTCTTTCTTCCTTTTCAGCTTGTTTTTGGGCCTGTCTTTCTTCGTTTTCAGCTTGTTTTTGGGCCTGTCTTTCTTGCCTTTCAGCTTGATCCTTAGCCTGTTGTTGCTGCATCATCATCATCTTTTCCATCAGTAGTAGGGTAGGGTTAAGGTCAGGGATGGGAGCTGTGGCTTTAACTGGATCTGTTTGGGACACATCCACTGTCTTTACTGAAGTTTCAGGGCCCTTGAAACGACTGTCGATCTCAGCCGTCAGATTCTTTCTGATTTCTTCACAGGTTTGTACAAACTCATTGTGTTCCATTTCAGCCTCCTTCATAGTCTCTGAGAGTCCTTCCTCTTGTTCTTCAGCTGTAGCTTGCCTTGCTTCCACAGCCTCAGTCCACTTGTAGAAGGCCTCCTCATAGCTGAGTCGAAGAGAGTCTAATCGGTCCCCTATCCCCCAAGCTGAGAGACAGGGGTTTTTGAATTAATGAGCTTACCTGCCACGTTCAGGGCCTGCTCCAATTCCATCCTCTTCCTGGTGCAGTGTCCCTTGAATGCACTCACACTTCCTTTGGAAGGCACTTGTTCAGCCATTTTGGCCACAGTTCTTTCTTCTTTCTTCTTCTTGGCCAATTGTCCAAGTCCAGCTCCAGTCCAGAATCCGCACAGTCTTTGAGAAGAGTTGTTGTTGTCAGCCAGTGGCAAAGTTGATCACGTCAGCCGGCCGCAGATCACGTCGGACTCACCAGTTTTGTGGCGGTTGCGGACCACAAAAGTCTTTAGGGGGGGCTGTCTATTTTATCTGACTCCAAACAGTAGTACAATAGGGGTGCCAAATACTTTAGGCGGTGCCGATACTTTGGCTTAACTTGGGGTGCCAGCTACTTAGGATAAGAGCGTTGCGGCTAGTGACGAACACATGTGACGCTGGTAAACAAAGCTCATGTTTGGGAGCCCTCCATTTTTCTAACGCAGGCATCGAACCGAAATTGTTCAGAAAATCAATGTGTATTTAGTAAATGTCTTGTCTGCAGAGTAAAAAGAACAAATATACAAGAAAACTAATGCAGAATTGCAAAAACATTGTTTGAGTCACTCATTCAGTCCCTTGCTCATAGAATCGACATTAAGCTTGAACCACATTCATCATTGTGGCGGTTGCGGACCACAAAAGTCTTTAGGGGGGCTGTCTATTTTATCTGACTCCAAACAGTAGAACAATAGGGGTGCCAAATACTTTAGGCGGTGCCGATACTTTGGCTTAACTTGGGGTGCCAGCTACTTTTGGCGGTGCCGATACTTTGGCTTTTTATTTGGGTTCACAAAGGAACAACAGCTATAGTCAAGGGAACACAATTCAACAGCATAAACATAAACATCAACAACACTGGGAGGCGCGTTACTTATATAGTACAATAGAATGTTCTAGAATGTTCCAGAACATGACGTCATAATACATCATTCACGCCTATGCACACAATGTGTAGGAATTTCTAGAAGGCCACGCCCACCAGCCAATAGGAGGCGAGGCTAAGAATGTTCTAGAAGCAATTGAGGCGCGCCTATACTTTGTACATGGAAAGTTCTAGAAACATGCGCGGCAATAAACAAACAAGCAGGCCACGCCCACTCAAATACGCGCCAACCAATCAGCACCCTACCAATTCTAAAATCTATGCTAGCCTGGTCCAGGCCTATAACTCGTGAGTGTTCACGACAATCATCTAAAAAATGTGCATACTTGTTTTGTAATCCTAACATTAAATAATAAATTAAAACTAAAAACCCGGTATAAGTATTTGTCCGATCGGTGTGACAATCACTGTGTCAACGCCTGTTAACTCATCCTATCAAGCACATAAGTAAGAGTTTCTTCGCTAAACATGCACGTGCTTGCACACCATCTTTTCCATGAAATGGTCCTTCGTCATCTTGCTTGCCCGGTTCATCTGGGGACGCCTTCCATCTGCTGACCGCTTGGCCCGAAAACAAAGTTTCTGTTTTCTCTCTTCTCCGGTTTTCCCCCTCGATTTCGCCAGCCCAGCCCGTCAGCCCTTCGCACGCTGGTAGTCGTAGTACTGAAACGAGCATGACTCTACTATGAACAAAAACAAGTGTACAACGCATGGAAGGTACTACCGTAAGGTAGGGTGAATGGGTGAATAAGACACCATAAAAAAAAACAACAGCACCGGTTGACCAGGTATAAACTTTATGTCTTTCTTCTCGTTATATTGCACATTTATAATAGCTATAAATAGCTAATTTATCTAATTTTTCTGTTAAAAATGGACTTTTGCGATCTATAATAGGTCATACTGACTATAAACTATAAACTGTTAGAAGAACAACAGAAAAGACCAAATTTGGCAATCTAAAACAAAAAGGCAAACTGCTGCCAGAAAATTTGCATTTAGCGTTATTGATGGAACCTGTCAGACACTGTTTCATTCCTGTTTCCTGATTTATATTTTTGTAACACGTGTATTTCTGGTCTGAAAAGACTGAGGAAGGCGCTAGAAAGCGTTAGAATAAAAAAACCAGGCTAGGATACCGAGAACTTGAGCTGGAGTTAATTCCGCCACTTCGAAAAAAAACTGGAAATAAACAGGCCGAGGTTTTTTTCAGAAAAATATCCATCCCTGCCGCAAAGTAACGCCGCTAGGAATTACGCTTACGATTTGCGTGAACATGGTCAGCAATAGACCGCTCCAAGAGTTGTTCCTGGGTTTTATGAAAGAAAACATAATAGCATCAGTTTTTATTCACTAATCACAGAAAATAAACGCTCACGCAAGAGAGAGGGAGAGCTTTAGACTGGTAGGTAAGTTTTCACGTCACGACGCAGTTTGGTAACCACGTGATTGGTCAGTGAGGTCAGAGCAAAACCGGTATTTTGTCCAGGATGGGTGGACGCTGCAGTGGCCTGTTATGTGTTACGTATAGGTAGGGATGGCCAAAGCACGTGCGCGCGGCGCGGAATAGAAAATACAAAAACACAGCCAAAAAGTGGTCCAAAATGGTTTTTGCAACTGCAAGCGCAAATGCTTTTTTGTGTTCCGTTATTGATAGGAGGATGTGATGTATTTATATGAAACAGAGTGTGAGCTATCGAATAAGAAGCATATTGAATCATAATTCGGCCGTTAAAGAGCATTTTTCTCTCGAAAACTGAATTCGTCGTTTTTCAATGTCTATTTTCTGCTAAAAGGAGACTTGATTCAAATTTTGTTCAACCGGTTTTAAAATCACCGCAACTCGTTACCTTTATAGCACCGCTTTTTTTCTTTCCGCACTTTGGCATGGTCCCCACAAATTTGATTCTTCCTTAACTACTGAAAATCGGCTTTTTCGTGGATTTTTTTCATGTTTCTCGTTCTTGTGAAAAAACGACGAATTCGGCGAAAGATGTTCAATCGGTTCCGTATACAGTAGACTTCAGGCTTTCGACTGATATAAGAATTGGCTCTCTGCTGTTTGTCGTTAACCCCACAAACGGTGTTGAAGTTTCTGCAACCCTTAATTTTTGCCATTTCTGGCTTTTATTGTACCCAACAATTGCAACCATACTTTTTCGCATTAATTTAGCTGTGCGACGAATATTCACATCTTTATAGTAGATTTTAAACAATCAATTTAGTTGCACCTTCGTAACACGCGCCATTGAAAATCAGCCACCGCTGGGACGGCGACCAAGTTATAAACACTAATTTACGCGATTTAACCCACGCGGCTGTTTTGAACCCGCATTTCTCCAATTCTTCATGAAATTAAGTGCGGTCTTTTGCGTAAATAATCGCATCAGGTCATGCTTTGTCGTTTTAGCATAAATTTTTCCGTGTAGCGCCAGTTATTCAAATCTGTCGCCCATAAATAAAAATGGTACCAAGTGCGCCATACAAAAGTTCTTCGCAGACGAATGATTTTAGATCGCATTTTTCTAATTTTTCATGGAATCAAGTGCGGTTTTTTGCGTATATTATCGCATCCGGTCATGTTATCGGCAGTTTTAGCATAATTGTTTTGCTGTAGCGTGAATTTTTGAAAACCATTGGCCATACCTAGTATAGGGCGTGGCTAGTGGCGTGACTATTTGGTCGTTTGTGGCCGATATCACGTTCACTGAGTGCACTGTTGTACGCGTTGTTTTTGTTATGCGGTTATGTTAATTTCTGGGTATTTTTACATAATATATATTGTTCCAGTACGAAGAAAAGATGGCGGACAGTGAACCTGTCTCGAAAAGAAGAAGAGAAGGCGATGAAGTTCAATAATCTACATTAAACTAAATTATCATCCATCAAGCGTTAGCTTGACATGTTTACGACATGCAGTTTGCTTTAAAGATACAAGATAAACCAAGACTGCCTTTCAAAAATTCAGACTTTGGCCAGACAAGTTTTTCGTAACTTACAATTCTGTCGACTGAACGTGAGTTTCGGATTCTAAAGTTTCTAAAAGCTTCTAAAATTTAATTCGTCTAACGAAAGAAAAAATGTCTGGTCAATGGGTTTTTGCACTGCCACTTATGTACCTCAGTTGCCGTTGCAGGTCGCTAATGACCCGAACGCTGTTAAGATGATCGACAGGGATACTGGCATTCAGACGGTTGAAGAGCTCTTTTTGAGCTCTGTTGTTGCTGCTTACGCCAACCTAATGTACCATCCCATCTGTCACACTTTGTTGGCACTTGGCGCGTTTACGTTGGTCGCCGAGCTTCACTCAACTGACGGACCGTTTGAGACCTTGTCAACTACAACGCCGACAAATCAAAAAAACCAATCGGCAGTGGATCAAAAACCTCGCTATCACCGTGCTGTTTTTCATCAAATACTTGATTCAGTACAAAGTGTAGTGTCATCGTTGTCCCTTGTTTGGTTTACGTACGCCAGTAAGCCCAGCAGTCGTAATTTTGTAATTTCTATAGTTCTCACGTTTGTTGCATTTTTCATGCACACTTTGACTGTTTTGGACATTTAGAGCCAGTCTCTGGTAGCATCGACAAGGTCTCACATACTGTGTACATCTTACATATGTAGAACGTCTACAGTTATTAAATTTACAATCACTAGAGGAACGGCGTCTGAAGCGTGACCTCATAATGGTATATAATATAGTTGGTGGACTTGTTGATCTGCCTAGAGAAAGTTTCTTTGAATTTGCGCAACCCACTACTCGTTGTCACCAGCTTAAGAGGCAGTCCACGAAAAAGTCGAACCTTGGCAGGAACAGCCTTGTACAGCTGATTTTTCAAAATCGGCGTAGAAAGCTGTAACTTTCAGGCATTGTAGATCATAACAGTCATGGACGCATTAGCAATCCGATTTTCTCTAGCTGCCCTACAACCAAAATTACGGCCGTTAAAAAATGGCTATTTTGACCATTTTTGCCAATGGGGTCCTAACTTCAAAACGTCATAACTCCGTTTAGGGGGGGCCGATTTTGATGTGATATGTCTTATTAAAGAGGTAATTGACCCTCTATCAGACAATGTGCGCGAGGCGATTCAATTGCATCTGCAACTTTTTCGACTGTTTTTTAACTTTGAGAGGCCGTATCTCGAAAATGAATATGGAAGATGATGTGTCCACTACGGTAGTATGTGAATGCATGATATGCATCCTGTTGTAATGATCTTCTTGTGTGGTGTTTATATATAGAGCTGTTGTGTTGTGTGTTGACAGCCCATTTGCTATAACGTGTCTAACCGAAGTAAAGTCTGATCTACTTGGAGTCTACATATACTGCGCAAGATACCTCAACTGGCCTACATAGGTCTGATTCAAGAACTCTGTCGTGAGCGGAAATGGACCAAAACAGAGCTGGTGGAGAACCAATCAGAGCAGCAGCAGGCATGGTGCGCAGGCTTCCTGTAGTGCAACCCAAAGAATACTGGCCACTGGCAGGAGAAGCACCGCAACAGCAATGGCCAATCTGAGAGCGATCACAACGGAAGTATTTCACGCTCTATGACGCCACGCTGCCGCCAGACCAGAAAATAACACACACAGAAAAGAACATTCTGCTTGTGCAATTTTTGGGCGCACATGGACAGACTCTCTTTAGTGCTCATCAGTAAAGTAAAGTAAAGTTTACTACGTCCAGTAAACCAAAATAAAGATCAGTCAGGACTACTGTAATTTTAATATATTAATATTAAAATAAAACTATTATTAATAGTGCTATTTTAATAGTATTAAATTTATATTAATATTAAAATAGAGGGCCTACTATTATATTAAATTAAATTAAAAATACAGAGGGGCTGAATATTAAAATTTAATTTTAATAGTATTTTAATAGCATTTTAATAGTTTGACCTTCTTTGACAATGAAGGACGAACGAGTTACCTACAATACTAGAATCTAAATAAGAATTTTACCTCAGAAAATAATGAAAATTGAAGGTGTCTGACAGCCGTCTCTGAATCTCGAATCTTGGAAACTGTGGAACTTTTCTCGTTAATAGGCATGAATGACAAAAGGACCTGAATCTACTCAATAACCTATGTAACAGTTTTTCCTTTCAAAATGTCTCTTTAACCATGCATCAATACTTTCTTTTCAAATTTTACTTACCTACTGTACCTTCTGTTCGCATGCTTTTTCAAATATCTAAACAGGTCATCCGCTGAAGGGGAAGGGGGGTTGGGAAGTCTGGCACCGGCTGGGGGATCAGAGCACAAATTTTGGGAGGGGATTGAGCACTAAAAAACACTCAAAAATAGCAATTTTCGGCTAAAATCGTCAAAAATCGGTAATTTGGGCTGACTTACAGCTAAAAAGTGATGCTTTACAGGCGATTTGTGCAATTTTTGTGTCTGAAATTGTAGCAAATCGCAAAATTTTGCTAAAAAAATTACTTGGCAGAAAATCGGAGGGGGGTTGGAAAAATGGTCTTGGAGGGGGTCTCCATCTAGGGGGTCTCGCCTAAGTCGGGTCGGGTGGGGGGGGGGGGGCAGACCCCCCAGACCCCTCTGTTACATGTATGCTTAAAACCATGTTCAGACAAAATCATTTTAAATAGAATTGTTATAAATTTCCAGAGAAAAAATGCTTCTTAGTTGGATCTCTGATTAAATTTTCAACCTGCACTAGCAGCTTCAAGCAAAAGATGTTGTTTCACCAATTCGCTAAAGTGTGTCCAAAACTTTTTAAGTTCATTTTAGAATCTACTATTAAAATGCTATTAAAATACTATTAAAATTGTTATTTAATAGTATTAATATTAAATCTAAATTAAAATTAACAGGGGACTATTATATTAATATTAAATTAAAATTAAAATCGGCTAGTTATATTATATTAATATTAAATTAAAATAAAATTTCACTATTAAAATTACAGTATTCCAAGGCACCAAAGCGTAAGTCATTTTCATCATTTGCCTCCACTATCTAACCTTCTTCGCAGTACTGTTATTTTACTGCTACCGTAGGTAGAATGTGTAATGTAGAAAATTTAGGTCTTCTGAGGGCAACACTGCATGTTTGAATGTGTCACACATGTTTTCTACTACATTAGCTTCACACAAAAAAATGAGATTCATTTCGGAGAATGGGCTCGAAATTGATTATTTCAGAGTCAACATACTGCGGTTTCTTCGCATTGAATGTGAACAATGAAATGGGGTCTTTCATACCTGGTGTGAGCTCGTGGTCACCGGCAAATGATCGCTTGATGAATGAGCTTTCACTGCCGCAGTCCAAGAAGACCTTTGTGAGCTTTGTGCACAGAGTGGTGCGATTGAATACTGTGACCACAGTAGTTAACAAATGAACAGAAGCATTGATAGGACGCCCATCATCTGTTTCTTTCCTTTGAACTTGACACACCTTATAGTTTATGCAATTCCCCGTGTCAGCCGTTACGACGTCAGGACAGTGTAATGTAATGTCACCTGTGTGATTGACTTATGTAAACAAATGTATATTTCGCGACTGCGCTATCAGTACCCAGCCCAGTGGTCGTTCTCTGTACAATGAATTTTTCGAAATGACAGCCAAGTTTATTATTTAGCTGGTTGCGATAATGTCTGTTTGCACAAGGATGGTAGGTGCGCACCATTAGACCTAGTTCGTAGTGACTACTAACTACAAACTAAAAGACTACTAACTACCTGACTTTTGGGGAAAATGAGACTACAAATTAACTCTAACTACAAACTAAATCCGCTGACTACAAATTGACCACTAACTACATATTTTTTCGTCCCGAGTTTGTAGTCTCAAATCTTGAAATTTGCACGGTTGTTTACATTATTTTATAACAGTTTAAGTGAAAATTTTACAAAAATCGCGAAAATTTTCCATTAATTGCAGAAATTACAAACATTGCTTGGCATCTTAGTTCATTGATCATGAAATTTAGTTTAGTAGTTGTACAGTAGTTATAGTGCATACATAAATGACAACTCTTTTAGGTCCTCCAATGATTAAAGCTAGATTGTCCACCACCATACATGTAACAGAGTGCGGTCTGTCCCCACCCGAAAGAGACCTTCCAATTGGAGACCCTTGAGACGATTTTTCCGACCTCCCTTCTGGCAAGTCTTTTTTTGAGCAAATTTTTGCATTTTTTTAGAATTTCAAACACGACAATTTCCAAAATCACCTGTAAAATTAAATCTATTTTAGCTTTATTTGAGCCAAAATTAGCGATTTTTTGCGATTTTCACAATTTATGAGCGTTTCTTTAGTCCCCAACCAACCCCCCTAAACCGATGACGTCATTTTCGCACAGCCCTCAGGGACTACAAATTGACTACTAACCACTAAATACAAACTCGGATCGCTGGCTGAATTGACTACTAACCACTAACTACAAACTGAAAAGCCTGAAAGCTTGGACTACTAACCACTAACTACTAACTAAAATTTGGTTAGGAACTAGGTCTACGCACCATATAGGTTAAATCATTCTATCACGTGCTTTTACTTGATACTGTTTGTTTTATGTAGGAAGGAAGGTAGGAAGTGCAGGTTTTTTTTGTAGAAAGGTAGGAAGTGCTATGGTTTGATGGTGTGTCCAATTCCAAATTGGTTGATTACCAATACTAAGGCTGCTTTATGTTCTTGAGTAGCGGTTGAAGGCTTTCTTCCAAACAAACCACATTTCGACAAATAAGTCCTTTTGCCTAACCGCAGTTACCATAGCAACTATCCAGAATCTGCTACCCAACAATCGTTCAGGTTTTTGAGGACTACGCTTATTATATATATACTAACTTAATCAATAAAAAAATGGTTTAGGTCTCTTCAAACTATTAAAACTGTTAAAATGTACTTATTTCTCGCTCAAAGTACCGTTTATATGCGTTTTCGAAGGAGAACTGATGAAAAATTTTTTCCCGAAGGTTACCCAGGGGACAATTGTCCCCTTTCATTTCTGAAGGTTTTCCGCGATTTTTACATAACGATATTGCACATGAAGTTTACAATTTTTCTTAAAAAGCGCGTGGAACCAATTTGCAACACACACGGAGCCGGTCGATTTGACAATAGTTTAATAGATTTACCACTTGTCCCACTTGAGCCATATCTTGGTTATGACGTTCAGCTGGTCCCAAGTGTCCGTGACAGAACTGTGCCAGCTCATCTCAACGTCCAGGTTGTTGAGGCGCATGAGTGCCAAGAACACGGTAAAAGTAAGCTTTTCTGTATTAAAGTAAGACTTAAATATCAGTTCTGAGTGGATAAATTGCGTAAAGCACGGAAGTTATCGCTAACACTAGCCTGTTTTGATCATTGTGAGGCATGTATAATATCGTTATGTAAACATTTGTCATTTATGCAGTCTTTTCATGCAACAGAGGCACACACAAACACTTGCATTTACACTTTCATTTACGGTTTTGTTTGCTGCTTTGGTTGCGCATTCACTTCCTTTCACCCTTATGCTTTTACATTTTCACTTTCGCTTTCTCTTGGACTTGCTTTTATGCTTGTACTTTCACTTTTATATTAGAGTCAGATAAAGATTTCGTCAAATGCTGCGTTTAAAACTGTGTGTTGGTCAGGGCAGAAGCCAGCAAAGTGCTGTATCTCTATCTTCGTGACACTTGTTTAGTGATTTCTTCTTCTTAGATAGTGATATTTCAATTCGATGAATTATTATTATTACAAAACTTTTATTCAAACGAAGTGGACATCGGAACCGCAAAATGCAAGAAGTACGATATCCTGACTAGACTACGCACTTAAAACAATATACAGGGTGTGCCAAAAAAAAACAACCCAGCAGATTTTTCGCTGTAGCAATCGCAAATCTCAACCGATTTGAATGAATCCTCTTCTAAATGAAAGATAAATAAATCCTTAAACGACTGCTGGAATTGTCATTAATGTACTCTGCTTAGTTCCTGAGATATTGGCTCTCAAAATCAAAACAGTGGTTTTGGTAGTGAACAAAGAGGGATTTTTTTATTATTCTGCACTTCCTAATAAAACGGATTCCTGCTACTGCTAAGGGCTATTGGAGGCTTTGCTGGTGACACAGAAACTCGGTTTACTTCAACACTAAAGTATCATTAGCCTTAGCACTAGGAATCTGCTTTATTATGAAATGCAACGGAATCGCTCTTGTTCTTTGCCAAAATCTGTTTCGACTTAGAAGGCAAATATCTCAAGAACTGAACAGTGAAACTCAATAAAAATTGCACCAATCTTTGAAGAATTTATCAATCTTTCATTCAAAAAAGGATTCAGTCAAATCGGTTGAGATTCATGGTTGCAAAAGTAAAAAATCTGCTGGGTTGTTCTTTATCACTCTTGTTCATTGCAAAAATCTCTGTTTTGATTTTGAGGACAAATATCTCAGGAACAAAGCAGCCTATCTTAATAAACGTTGCATCAATCTTTCAAGAATTTATTTATCTTTCATTTAAAAAAGGATTCATTCAAATCGGTTGAGATTTGGGGTTGCTACAGCAAAAAATCTGCTGGGTTGTTTTTTTTTGGCACACCCTGTACATTGTACAGCACATTACATTCTACTAGTGTCTAACAATAAAACGTACAGGGAATTCAGCTCTCCTGCCTCGCACGACACTATTGACCTGATTTATAACAATCTGTGATTCTACCACAGCTGCACAGAGAGCAACAACAGGAGCGCCGCAGACTTCTGAAAACCAGTAGATGGAGCAGTGTGAAACGAAGTAAATTAACCAACAGGTACAGTTTGCTACAGAGTAGCAAAGATACGAATAAGCTTACCATTTTTCTTTGGGAAAAAATATGGTAGTTGAGGGACGGGAACTGTAGGTCGTAAGCCTTGGCCTTGCTTGTATTTTGGCAAGCAAATCTACATAGCTTCGCGTGCGTACACGGTACATTTTAACTTTTTTATAGGCCTGGTGAATGAGAGTTGGGCTCAGTTGTTCGGGTTTCGGGTTAAGAATCAATGATCTTCAAGGAACCGTCTGAAAAATACAGCTTTCAGTTTATTTCTTGTCGAATTTCTGTATATGTCTATCTGTTATCCTTCTAGTTCGTTCCCGTTCAGTCATTCCTGCCACTCCTGCACATTTGCAGTGAGTTGGTTTTTTCTTTACGTGTCTGAATGTATCTCTGGTGCTTTTTCTGTGTTGTGCCGGCTCTTGTTGCAGAGTGGAGCTGGATAAAACAGTAAGTTTTCATTTGGCACTTTATTTTCTCATGCACTCCCAACACCTTACCACTTTTACTAGCATGTCTTAGCACAAATTGATTTATATAGCTTGTAAGTAGGCTTGTAGGGTCGCTAAATTTCGTAGCTGGTAATTCAACGGTTTCTTCTGATGCTGCTTTAGTCGCTATTTCGTCGGCCGTTTGCTGTTCCGCTTGTACGTAATGCTGCTACACCACACTCAGGACTTGAAAATTTACCGCCCTGTCAAACGAAATTCTAGCCCAAGTCTGCCATGCCAGTGACTAAAGCGTTCCATTTATGCAGGTTCCACTGTATTGTTATTTTATAGTGTGTGCAAGACAACCGCACAATAATCTGTTACAGTGCTCTTGTCTATTAATGAATTATCACCACGCCCTGGGTAGCCAGACATGGCCTGGTGGTTTGTCTGCGAAGTTGTATTGGACAAGCCGTGTCCTGTTACAGAAAGATCGTCGGTAGTTGGTCGTATATACGAATACCCCTGTCAAGCAAAATTCTATGCAGAGTGTTGAACATAGTGTGTAAGCTTGTTAAGTAAACGTCAATATTCTTGTGTTTAACGTGCAGCAATTCGTACGGCCTCCCATCGATTCGATCATCATAACCAACTTCCCGTGCCCGCCAATTGCGCTGATCCAGATTAGGCTTAGTTGGGTTGGGTCCCATTCTATATCAAGAGCCGGTTTCTCTAGGAATCGACTTTTGCTCCTTAACCTCCTGACAAATCTCAACTTTTTCTCTCCGATTTGGCTGAAACTTTGTATTTTGTTATAATTTGACCTAAAAAGACATTTTATCACCTTCGCGGCCATTTTTAAGAGGGTCACTTTTTTACCCTCTCAGATTTCTAGTCATAACTCGGGACGAAACGATCGTAGTAACTTGCGAATTACATATTTAGAATCAGAAAATTGTTCTCTTTCAAATGATGACTGCATTGCTAAGAAAAAATTTTTTGAGCCCCTTCCAGGATACTGTTGCTAAGTAAATTATAATTACAATTTTAATTATATTTTTTAGAAATTTACTAATACAAGTAAATTATTTGGTAAGTAAATTATAATTAAATTAAATTTCTACGAAAACAGGGAAAGTTAATTATAATTATAATTTGTAAATTATACTTACCAAAAGTAATTTACTTAATTTACTTAAAATATACTTAATTCACTTACACAAACCTAGATATTGCTGAACCTTTTTGGCAGCATGCAAGTGCTGAGTGAGTGTCTGCTTTCGGTATCTATACCTTTCAATGGCAAGCCATTACAGTACAATTTTCCGCCCGCCCCACCACCTTTCGTCTTTGCGCTTGTTTCTCTTAATCTCCCACAAAACAAACTACAGTATACTCAATTTATCCATCAAGCTAAGATTGGATATTAGGTACTTTACAGCCAGTTTTACTATGCGATAACAGATTTTCAGTCTCACAGGCCATTGTCTGTTGTGGATGCAAGCAGAAACTATTACTGGAAAGCCTATTGAAATTCAGGTTCTAATTCTGACAAACTGTCATTATTACTGTTGACAGACATTAGCTAAGCTGATAGGAGGTTGAGAGGATGGTAAGCCAAAAAGACCTATTTTTCGCTAGAATTAGGTTTTTGGCTTATTTTTAAAGTGGGCCAGAGCGATACCGCTGTTGAGAATCTTGAAAGGGACTCCCGTTGCCAAACCTTCGTTCCAGGGTAAACACGGTTGTAATTTTGTCAATGTTAGTATGCAATTTTTAGAACGCAAAACGCCTGCTGAGCAGATTGAAATGCCTCTTGAGCGCATTTTGCAGTATGCATTGTGTAACTGTGTAACGTAAACATGTTTTCCGAGGATAGGCGCCGACCAACAGATGGGGGTACGCGTCGATTGGGTGTAGATCTTCATCGAAAAAAACGATGAAGTTTTCTTTCTTGAATGCGGTGAAGAACTGCAGTGCAGTACCAGGTTTGTCGCATGGATAGCCCCAGTGGGCGTGTATTTTCGCTGAGCTGTGGACGATGAGCACCAAACCATACTCTTTCATACCGGTCAAATCGCACTTGTAGACAGGGACAAAACTTGTCGGTCAGTTACTAAGCCATGCCCTTAGACAGCGACACTCAAGAATATGACTATACAGGGACATTCTTAGGCCTCCAATGCCATAGGATAGGATTATGCAAAATCCCATTCACCTATGGTTGATAGACGCAGTAATTACAATTACCTATGTACAGGATTGTACTAATTAAGGCGTTTCCATCACTAGTCAAAGCTATACTTTAGAGGACAATGAAGGGAAGGGTCAGTCAGTGAATCTTTTGGGCCGTCCATAAACGATGTCGTTCCAGAGGGGGGAGGGGGGTCGGCTGAAATGAGACGATAGACGACGCACTAATAGGGGAGGGGGTTAGCAAAAACAACGTCGCTTTTTTCGGAATTTTAGGGTACTTCGATTGCATTATTTTCGATTTATGCACATTCTGTCAAACGTTTCTACATACAGAAAAGCTTCCTGGAGTGGCTGTAGGGATTTATTCAATTGATTGCACAGTAGGGTAACAAGAAAACGTTGCAGTACTGTATGTACTGTCGTTTTATCGGGGGGACGGAAAACGAGCCGTAGGGGGAGGGGGTCCTCAAGAAATGACGCAAGGTGATTTTGGGGGGAGCGGGTCCCAAAAATAGGGATTTTGGAACGACGTCGTTTATGGACGGCCCCTGCTTGATGCAAGTTCTACAGTTCCACCAAATCAGGATTAAAATTATGACATACAGTAGAATACACTTATTAGTTATAGACAAAAGTCAAAAATTTTCTTGTCTTCATACACAAACGGCGTTTTATTTTATTTTATGGCGCTTTTTTGCCCAGCATGTTGTTTTTGTGTTACAATGAAAATGTTAAAGAGAAAAGAACGATTCTGTGATACTTTTTAGCGGTTAACTACTGTTATTTCAGGATAAACGATTTAGTGATTTAGTCACAAGCTTTTCTGGGTGACGTTTGGTGACTAAAACATGATAAATGGCTGAAAATGTCAATTTGGCTGTTTCTAAAAGTAGTCAAAGTAGTCAAACCAGTACTCACCATAGTCAAATGGTTTGACTACAATATAGTCAAATTTGACTACTTGGGTATTGTACTCAAACCAGCGGTAGTCATAGTCATAGTCAAACGGAAATTTTGGTATTGTAACAACACTACCCTGTACATTACTCGCTCCATTTGAATTCAAGAATTTGAATAAAGAAAAAACCGGCGTTTCCTTGTATATTCTAGTCCAAGTCTATGTCGGTGCGCAATTTTTTTAGGCAAATCGGACACCGGTCAGTGCTTAGAATGCAATGCAACCATTTGCGTGCCCTCAAAGCGAACTACATTGGTCACAGAACCTAAAAGAGATTAGGGACAATAAGACCAGATACAGGATACCAGACCGCATTTGCCACACGCAGAAGTAGATTTACTACCCTGACAATGCGACAGCCATTGCGCCATCAGGCTGAGTGCGTAAACGATAAATCCGTGCATTCTGAGTGAAACCGGAGTGATGAGAACACGAACAGTAAAGACAAATCATAACGCATTCTACTGTACTTAAACACTTTTATTACGTTCTGTTCTGGAGCAAACCAATGCATAGCATACTACTACCAAACGTTTAAAAATCTAACGTCATTTCAGATATGTACCTAGGTACACACACACTACTAGTGGTATGTGTCATTTCAGATATATGAAATACAGTTGGTCGATCCCCCATTGGGATACCAGGCAGGGTCTTGTATGTTGGTCATATTATGGAACTGTGGTGTTAACTCTGTTTACTTCTTGACTATAAAAGTGGTGGACAGTCGGTATTTTGCTCGCAAATCAGAAGAAGGAAATTGGTGCCTGTTTAGTGGCTTGAAAGAAGTGGGAGACCAATCAACCCAGTGGTTTGCTATCCGCAGGGAATAAAGCTGCTTACCACACGCTGGCCAAGTGTGTGATGTCCTTCGAGCCGGTCCCGGGTCTCGGCATCAGAAACTATTGTCGTGACCACAGGTCTTCAGGCTCCGACCGCTGATGCACGCCCTTGGGACGGTGAGGCAGAGAACATCGGATTTCTGTGAGTCATGGCTATTATTATACGCTATAATAATCGGTTTTCCAGGCGGCACAGAACGTTCCAGTTTAATCACGAGGCAGCCTGCTTTCCATTATTAACCCACGGACCGGCCATTAGAGAGCCCAAACAATCAATACGAGAGGCGGGTTGTGGCCACTATTTGTTCCGCAGTTGTCTCTATCTACCAGCGGCTTGCTTTCTCGATCTATACGATGTTCGCTATTTTGATTACTCTTTTCCCGTTTGCATGCGCCAGCTACAGCAACTACTGGGCCAACACAGAGGCGGGTGTGGGTTTAAGAATCACCATCAACAACTACATTATCGATGATTTGGCCTACGGATACATCTCAAAATATTGCTGGTATCCATTCGAAGTTCCTAATGTCCAATCAACACCCGGCCACCTTCGAAAATATCAACAAGTCAGACTGTATAGCTTTGTCAGTTTTCTTGGATATTGTGGATCAGATGAACGAACCCCGGAAATCCGACTGCACTGCATGGAGAAAGGAAAGCTGATTGGGACAGCGGCTGTCTTTCATAATAGCGTATGTCAGAATGCAAATTAATCTTCTAATTCTAAAAACAATGATTTCACTACGATCGGGAAGAAGGGTGTTGCTCGATCTACAGCTCGAAGAACATCTATTTTGAGCGTTTTTTAGTACCGAACCTCCCTTCTCTAGAATTTTGGCTCAGACCCGGCCGGCTTCAGACCCCAACCCGCTTCCCTCGACACTGTTAGACTGCCCAGGAAGTACTGTTGTTTGTGTATACACATACACATTTACCATACACAAAAATACACATTTGTTTTTTCAATGTGTATACACATACACATACACATACACATTGAAAATTCGGATACACATTACCATACACAAACAGTACTCAAAATGTGTATTGGTCAGAAAAAGTCGGTAAAATTTCGAACAGAAACGTAAAATTTCTATGTTTTTGCTACAGGAAAAAACCGTAGATATCCTCTAAAGCCTTCAAATGGCCTAAGTAACTCGATTTCGAAGCTATCCAAGTGTTCAAACAGCAGACATTGAAAGATTTGATTTTCCTAGCATTTCTGACTGAAAATCTACCCAAAAAATAGCATTTTCAGTACAATACACATACACAAATATACACAAAAATACACATTGTTTTGTTGAATGTGTATACACAAATTACCATACACATTTGAAGGTAAATGTGTATACACATACACACACACTTACACAAACGGAAAATCCAATACCAAACAACAGTACCAGGAAGTGCTGTATCGTTAAGGAGTCTATCATAGGCGTTCTGGTAGCCGTTTGTTATCCCGTTTACGTAAGATTTTTTCAGTAATTTCGAAAATGACAGTACTTTCGGTTGAATATTCTTCTTTTTTTCTCACCTTTGAAAATTTACTTTTTTTCATTGGAAAAATTTCTTGTAACGTTTCTATGTCTGTGAGTATTCAGAAAATTTCCTGCCTTCCAAAAGATCCATAGTGCTGTTTTACTGCTTGTGTCTGCAGTTTTTGGCTCAGTCCATACACATGGAACAGGATATGGTCTGTTCAGGGTACCAAGGATGATTCTTCCCAACCCTATATGGTTTTTCTGACAAGTAGTATTTTTTCAGGAACTTACATTTTTAATGATTTAAAACACTGACATTTCTAAAATTGCCTCCAATATTCTCCTGTATTTTAGCCAAAAATCAGCGATTTTTATGGTGTTTAACTAAAGGTGCGATTTTTGAGTTTTATTATTTATCGGACCCGCTCCTTAGAATCGGGGCTTGAAAAAAGGCTCAAGGAGATGCGTTGCAGTTATGAGGCTGTTTTCGGTAATCAGCCACTGGCGACCTATGCTATGCATGGTTTAAGTTAAACTTTTTCTGTTTATTTAGACACATGTAAAGGCCAAGTTATACGACAACTGTGGCTGCTCTGCAATCTAAACAGCAAGACCACACTTCGGACCAGACTGGATCTTGCTTTCAATTCAGTTACAACTCAACTGCAACCATTTGACTTGCCCCATGATTGGAAGGTCCAGTTCTGCAACTCCACACAGTGGGAAGAATATACAAGGGCGCTGGAATGCTGCATGTTCATATCAGAATCCAGTTGCTTGCATTTTCAAAGGAAACTACAAGTAAACATGTCAATCTGATTATTCAAATTGATGGTTAATTAGATCAGAAAGATACAGAACACCTTTTTCAGAGTCTGTCTCTCTTGGAAAAAGAACTGCCAAGCAATATCCAATTGAGGCAGATGTAAGGTCAACTTGGGAGCAGTTATGGTCACTGAACAGCGGTCCGCGAAGGTTCTTGGAACACCACTGGGAACAAGGGCAGCGATTGCCTATGCGGCAAAGCCCAACACAAGTGGAGGGACCGGGCCAGTGGTCATTTGACTACTGCTTAGTGCCTGAGTACTGTGACCCTGAAGAGCGGGCTTTCCATCAGGAACAGCGGGGAAAGCAGAGGCTCATGGAAAAGAACTTACTCAAGAACGTGGCGCCGCCAGTTCTTTTTTCGCCGATCATCAATACAGGCTGCAAAAAAAGGGAAGATTCAGATAGTGATGATGATGACTGTGGCAAGGGCAACGTTGAAGGTGATGAATTCGATTTTTCCAAAATGCGATTTGTCTAACTGTGACTGGATAGCGAGGCCCCAGCTGGCAGAAGATCACGCAAAAGAAAAAAGTTAAATTGAAGCAACTGTGTGACATCCAGGGCTGTATATTTTTCCGAAAAAAACCTCGGCCTGTTTTTTTCCAGTTTTTTTCCGGTTTTTTTCCGGTTTTTTTCCTAAATCGCGGAAAAAAACTCCAGCCCAAGTTCTGAGTATCCTAGGCTGGTTTTATGATTCCTAACGCTTTCTAGCGCCTTCCTCAGTCTTGTTAGACCAGAAATACACGTGTTACATTGATATAAATCACGAAACAGGCATGAAACAGTGCCTGACAGGTTCCATAAATAACGCTATATGCAAATTTTCTTACAGCAGTTTGCATTTTTGTTTTTTCATGCCAAATTTGGTCTTTTTTGTTGTTTTTCTAACAGTTTTGAGTCAGTGTGGCCTATTATACATAGCAAAAGTCCATTTTTTAACGAAAAATGACGTAAACTAGCTATTTTTAGCTTGAGTTTTTTTCCGCGATTTATGTTTTTTTCCGACCCTTAGGAAAAAACCCGGTTTTTTTCCGGAAAAAAAACAGTTTTTTTCCGGTGTTTTTTTCCCACCTCACATCCCTGGGACATCCATGGAAATTGCGGTCTTCAAGAGTGCGTTGACTCAGTAACTATCTCAGTGGTAGACAAGCCAGAACAAGGTTTAGAGACTGCACTTCCGGGACAAACCGGGACTTCCACAGGGATCATCCTCAGTGATCTATTGGCAGCCCAGTACCTAGCAGTTGCCGCTAGCCCTGGCCACCCACTGGAAGAGTTGTTGCGTCTGGCCCCTCGGCCCCGCCAACTGAAAGAAACTCTGCCATCCCGATATGCTGAACTGATAGATGTCACGTTAGAAGCGCTCTCTCCCTCAAGGACCACTTGAAAAACATTCACTCTTACCATGTGGGGTTTGCTGCTGGATGGCTTGGCCCAAATCGTCTATTACAAGAACAACCACCGCCGATCCATGCCTCAGAAACTATGCTTTCTGGTGCAGTTGAGGTCAGGATTCAGCGCCTTTCTACAATCGTATCTACATCGGCTCCACCCTGAAGCCGACCTGAACTACCCGGACTGTGGTCAGCAGGCTCATGGTACGCTACTGTGCACTTGTTTGGCTATGGGGCCAAACCTACAAGACTCTCGATACGGACCTCTGGACACAGCCGTTCGCAGCAGCGGCTTTCCTGGGCGCGTGACCAGTGGCGGCTAATAACAACAACAACATAAACTGCAGAATAACCTTAGGACTGACCAAAGCAAAACTATGCTCTCGCACTGTGTCACCTTTGACCTGACGAGTGTGACAATATGTACTATTTTACAGTATTTTAGGAAACTGCAACCTACTGGATGTCTAAAATCCCACGCTTTTTATAGGCTTTTCCAAGGTGATTGTCTTAAGTATGTTAATGTGTGAACGTGACGGTTTTGATATTCTAAACTGCCTGTTTTTACTAGTTTGAAGTGACCTTTTTGCGCGCGGTGTAGATAGTATCGTTAAAATTGTTGATGCCTCGCTCTGACAGAAACCTCATTAACGCCCTGTGTCTGGAGCCGCCTAATGGATGAGTTGGGGACAGCAAGGCCGACTTTCGTGTCGTTGCTCCCCCAGGTCAAGCCTACGCGGCCCCAGAAACTGGATTTTGAGGCCTTTTTAAGATCTGCCAAGGCCAGGACTGATGAGTCGGTGAAGTCGGTAGTCGTCACAACTCGCCGTTTCTATACATTCGAGTATGCACGTTCTTGTTTATGAGTTCTGAGGCGAGCGACGTTGAAGAGCAGACATAGATGCAATGAAGGCACCTTGAACCTCAAGGATGGTCTTTGGCAATCCAGCAACCCTGTCAACTTTGACTACACTGGTGGAGGATTTGGATGTTGTTCATGGCTTAGTTGGAGTGCCACCATCCCTAGAAGCATTCTTGGACACCACTGGTTGTCTGACGATGGCAATCTGGCTCTCACCAACCAAGCAAACAGATGGACTAACAATTGTGAAGGTGAGAAAATTCAGTTATCAGATCAGGGAATTCCCTTCAAAAGGCTTAACTACTATGAACACCGCCCAAAACCAGATGATCCAAGACCAGTTCGTCATCGACGCAAAAGGGTTGCACCCCAGGCATCAACTGCCCTCAGCATACGAGTATTCAAGAATTATTCCAAGCCTGACTTCCAGTTCCTTCGGTTCCAAAGGCACTTCCGAACAAGACTTGAGCACTACACTGTTGTCACTTACCAGAACACAAGTGACGCAAGGTTCCCTGCTAAACCTGTACGCTTCAAAAGAGAAGTTAAAAGACATGCAACAAGTTCTAGAGCAAATATTTTGGTCTACAAAAAGGATGGAAGGGATTCATTGGTAACCAAGGATCAGCTAGCTGGACAACTGCAAGCTGTCTTAGAGTTACAACAACGTAACCTACGCTTTGCTTTTTCCCATGCCATTGCCGCACAGTGTCAGTCTACGGAGACGATTCTTGCCATTGTTCGCGCAGGACTCACTGCTGAGCCTACCATGGCCATGCGTTCTCTTCTGAACCACACCAACTTGTTCACAAAAGCTAGTGCAAACCTCATAGAAATGTACCCTTGTGAGTTCCTATCAAGACAATCTTACACTTTACTCCCGATGAACAACACCTGCTATCAACAGATTCCAATTCAGTTTCATACCCCCTTAGGAACAAGTCATTCTGGATTCCTCAACCCAAGCTTGAAGAGCTGGAACAAACCTGCTACAGCCCATAGAGTTAGGACTGTAATTCTTGAGAAGAAGTCAAATGCTTTTATCCCTGGGCGATGGGTGAGCATCTGGGTCAGAATTTTGTCTAGAATTTCCCCCTCAAACCTGTTGCTCGACTCGGCTGACTGTTCGCTAAATCTAATGTGTTTTGTTCCGATGATGGTTAGTGCTTTTGTAAAGGAAATCAGAATTTTCTCGGCCCATCCTATGTATATAACCGAAACTGTTCCGATATTTTGCGACGCCTTCCAGGATTTGAACCGATCTGACTTAAAAGATTTTCCTCTATCACAACAGCGGCTATACTTACAAACTCTCGAACATCAACAGCCTGGTAAAGGTAAAGCAGCCCCGTCATTGCCCGTCTGTTGTCTACGCTGCTATGAACGATCAAGGATTCATAATGTCAATCGAACTGTGCTGGCTAGAAGCACACATGTTGTACCAGCACATTAACGCCTACGGTGAAAGCTCGATCGTTCCTATTGGTGGCTTAGAACTCGTATCTCCGGAGTTGTATGCATACGATGTATAAATAATTTTATAAACACGAACAAAAGGTGCCAGCAAGCGTATTGGCATGACTCTTAGTACGCAGCCCCTCAGTACGGCTCGATTAAAACACGCCAATACGCTTGCTGGCGCTATCAACAAACAGAGCTACACAGCGCTGGCGCCGAGCGGCTTTGCTTTTTTAATATCCGAATTCTCAGAATATTACCGATTCCAACGGTGCAATGGTAGCAGTGTCAGCCTCGATCATCAATGCGTATCTATAAAAAGAGTATGTACGCAGTAGCATGTTCCATAGGAGCTAGCGACGGTCGAAACTCTGCCCAACGGCTGTTCGGTCGGCCGATCGATGATAGGGGCGTATACTCAGTCGGTTGTTTAGGTCCACTGGTAATGGCACGAGTTCGGCGCGGCGAATTAGCGTAGACAAAGCCACTTGTCAGATTACTCGACATAACGCCCCAATTTTAAGATTTGCGCGCTTCTGCGCCACTAGCATACCCAGCGTGTGTACACCCTCCTCCCCGGTGCAGATAGGAAGGAAAATGGGAAAAAAATTAAGAATAATGTCAAAGTTCAGAATATCTTTTAAAGGCTAATTTCTCAAAATTTGGAAGATCTGGTTGGTAAAATGCCTAACCAGGTCTCTTTAAACAGCTCATTATTCTTATGCACAGATTATATTTTTTAAAGCGCCAACACAATTTTTTCGGTCGGTCAAATATTACACACACACACAATCCTAGATACGCCAGGCCTATGTACATTGTATAAGAAAAAATAGTTACGGAGAGATCAGTTCATCCATTGGAATCGAGACCGGTGGAGGTGGTGTTGACAAGGGTGGTGCCGATGAATTCTTAATAACATTCGATAGAATTTTAAAGCACATTTTTCGATATTACCAAAACGTTTACAGCGATCGCTTCCCCAAAACTGACAGCCGAAGATCCGAGCATATTACAGAATCGGTCTCGACTCCTAGTAGTCAGTGGGTGTCCTCGGGGTCGAACACGAATGTGGTAAATTAAAAACAAAAATGCGCAACAGCATAGCATTGTTGCCCCTCCTCCACCGCTTCTGAACAAGAATATCGCCCAGTCTTAAAAAATCAGAAAATTAGTGCAATCGAAATTTTAGGGATAATCTCACCGAAGGCAGGTGCGAGAGCGCTGGAGGTCGCAGAGTTCGCCACCTCACGGTGGACTTCAACATTTGTAACTATAAAAAAGAGTGTAGTTCAATAAAAATAATAGAATATACCAATACCGAAACTAGAACCGGTAACGCTCGGGGGCGACCTCGCCACACGGTGGACGTCGCCGAAAGTGGCAGCATCTGCAAATATCAATAAATAAATAATACTGATTGCTGGCTGCAGCCAGGGCTGTTTGTTTTCCGGAAAAAACTCAAGCCGGTTTTTTCCGGTTTTTTTCCTGTTTTTTTTCGGTTTTTTTTTCCAAAAGTTATTTTCCGAGATGACAGAAAAAAATTTTTAACAATAGCTTTTTATTGCAGAATTCAACGAAATAGCGTGAGTATTGTTATAAAATGCACTAATTTCATGTTTTAGAGTAGTAATTTGATTTTAAAACACCAAAAATACAATTATAAAAGTTGCCTGAAAATGGTACCAATATTTTTTGCGAAAAACAGCTAAGTTATGCCATGGAAATGCTTGTAAGGCTTCTATTAACGTAAATTCAAAGCATTGGAAGCGAATTTAACCAGTTATTGTGCCTATTTCCTTTAAAAACTTACTTGAGTTTTTTCCGCATTTTAGTTTTTTTCCGAGCCCCTAGGAAAAAAACCGGTTTCTTTTCGGAAAAAAACGAAAAAAAAACGAGGAAAAAAACCGGCCCAACAGCCCTGGCTGCAGCCCTTGGCCGGAGCTGCAGCTCCCACAAGAGCCAACTGAGTGCCGCGAGCTCTTATGCAAGGCCCCTCCGTGTGCGCTGTCTAAATCGTAATGCAACAGCCAGATGACGGATATATTTAAAATACGGTTGTTGGCTGCAATCTGACAAATGCACAAGCACCGCTCAGAAATTGTTAGTTTTGTCTGTGACCAAGTGCTACAGTATGTAGGTAGTACTACAACCTTTAAAAGTGATTCTATCAATGAAACAAGAGCAAAATCTTGACAAAAGTCTTGTTCCTTA